>WEIU01007370.1:59171-76253 GCA_013389925.1 Aegithalos caudatus | reverse complement strand
CCCCTGATTTCCCTGTCACGGTTCTCCCCTGATTTCCCTGTCACGGTTCTCCCCCAATTTCCTTGCCATGGTTCTCCCCTGGTTTCCCTGTTCCAGTTCCTCCTTGGGGCTGCTCCAGCTCCATCCAAGGAGCTGCTGTGCCTGTGCTGAGCTCTGGTTGCTGCTGACACTGTCCAGATCCCAGACAGACACTGATGCAACCCAGGGTGGCTCCTCTGGCACTTCCAGGGAGTAAGGCAGGATTAGCTGAGCTCAGGGTCGGGGTTAATCCCTGGAGCTATTCTGGGCTGGGATCATGGTATGAACTGCCCTATATAAACCCTTCCAGGGTGCTGGGGCAGTGATGTTTTATGGTCCCACTGGGAGCATCCAGGTGTTTTCCCCCTGTGCCCGCCTTGCACACGGCAGAGGAAGCTCTGCCCTGGCCTTACACCTGATCCAGCACTGTGCAATAATCCAGGGGCACTCCCCTGTGCTGCCTCAGTGCTCCCAAGGGCTGCCACACTGATTTTCCTTAATTCAGCACCTGATTCGTGGCCTTCCCTCCCTGCCCCAGGAGCCAGACCCTCCTCTGGAATGGATACAGCAGGATTTTGGAGTGGGGAAGGGCTGTGGGGTTTGGAGGGGCTGCTCTGCTGCTGCAGCTGCACTCTGGGATGTGTTGGGGGCTTTCCTCTCCACGTGTTTTGCCTCAATCCCATGGATCCGAGGGCACTAGGGGAAGTTTGCCACACCAGCTCATTCCCTGGAGCTCCCTGCTGGTCTTGCACCTCTCCATGCTGAAAATAAAGCACTGATTCACTGTGTTGGAGTGTTCAGCACGCTGGGAATGGCATCCCAGCACTGTGGGCTCCTGCTCTGCTCCCTGGCTGCAGGGATGGGGAGGCTGGGGGTGTGGGATGGGTCTGGTTTTACCTGGAGTCTCTTCCCATTTCCCCAGGTTTTGCCATGGGAAAAGGGGGTTGCTGATGCACTGGAGGCCTCTGGGCACTCCCAGAGCCAAAGCTCCACTGGGAAAGTTTCCTTTTCACTCCACTTAGCACTTTTTCCCAAGTGAATCCAGTTTTATCTTGTTCCAGGTGTGTCCTTGGTACTTCCTGGGCTGTCAGGGTTTTCTGGGCACAGGCAGCTGAGTTTCTCAGCAGAATTTCCCCACACAAAGCTGGACTGGGAGCCACAACCCTCAGACTCACACGGGATCTTCACCCCGTTGGAGCTGGATCCTGGATCCCTGGAGCCTGGAGGCTCCAGCTGGGCTTTGCCAGACTCCAGTTCCCTGCTCCAAGGGGGTGAAGTCCCCTCTGGAGCTCAGGAGCCAGTGCCAGCTCTCCCCCCTCTGCCCTCACCTCGGGTCAACCTCCAGCTCTAATTGTTCACCAGGTTCCAGTCTGAAAGTCCAGTCTGCCTTTTGACTGATTAATCCTTGGATTTTAGGATATTAAGGGGAAGTTCTTCCCTGGGAGGGTGGACAGGCCCTGGCACAGGTACCCAGAGCAGCTGTGGGTGCCCCTGGATCCCTGGGAGGGTCCAAAGCCAGGTTGGACAGGGCTGGGAGCAGCCTGGGACAGTAGGAGGTGTCCCTGCCATGGCAGGGGTGGGGCTGGATGGGTTTTAAGGTCCCTTCCAACCCAATCCATTCCAGGACTCTCCCAGCTCAGGTGACATCCACGTGAGCCCTGGAAGTGTGGAAGGAAGGGATTTTTGGAGTGGTTTCCCCTGAGATGCTGCAGTGGGAGGGAACCTTGGGAGTGCCAGCAGCGAGGGGACAGCAGAGCTTCCTCCCTGTGGTGGGGCAGCGTGTGCCAGGGGGATCCAGCTGGGATTGTCCATTCCTGCCCTGCCCAGCAGCCAGGGGGCATCCAGCCAGGATTCCTCCATCCCAGATCCATTCGGGATTCCTCCATTCCGGATCCAGCCGGGATTCCTCCATCCCAGCAGCCGCTGCCACAGATAATCCAGCCGGGATTCCTCCATTCCGGATCCAGCCGGGATTCTCCCATCCTGGATCCAGCCGGGATCCCTGCATCCCCCATCCATTCGGGATTCCTCCATCCCGGATCCAGCCGGGATTCCTCCATCCCAGCAGCCTGTGCCACAGCGGATCCAGCCGGGATTCCACGCCGCCTTGCAGTTTGTGGATGCGGGCACGGGAGGGTGCAAGTGCCTTTCCCAACCCTTCCAGGGAGGGAAGGGGATGCTCCTGCGGGATCCCACCCCTGCAGGGACAGGGAAACACCCCCGGCGCCACCCCCCGGGGCTGGATTAAACAGCGGTGGGACATTTTCATGGAAATCTGACTGGAGACGGGGTTTGAGCAGGAATATTAAAGACCTGAGGGTGGATTCAGGATGCAGTCCCGCAGGATGGGTCCCATCCCATCTCCCCGAGCACCCCCAGCCCTGGGCACCGCACGGGCCCTCCCCGGACCCCCGGGAGCTGGGAATTCTGCTCTTCCCTCCCTCACTCCGTGGCCCGGGCATTCCCTCTGCCACCCCTCATTTAATTATCCGGCTAATGACGATTCTGCCTCAACGAGAGGATTTTGCTTCGTCGGGAGCAGCCGCCCCGGCCCGGCTTTAACCACACAAATTAAATTACGTTTCCAGGCTGACACAAACTTCCCTGATTGTTTAAGAAATCGTTCATTTCCTCCCCCGTAGCCTCCAGCTGACCTCCCTTTTGAGTTTTGTCATTTTTTTTTTCTCCCCCCACACGCACGGGACCTGCCCCTGACCCTCCCCGGGATGGCTCCAGCCGCCGGCAAAGCATCCAGAGCCCGCCAAGATTTAGATTAATTCTCTAATAAGACAACAAGCCCTATAGAAATTATGTTATCCAAGGAAAAGGAAAATGACCTGGAGGCACTCGGAAGCTCTAATTACCGCTATTCCATGGAGCCGGTGCCTGGCTGCCCCTGCTGCACCCCTGGAATTCTCACTCGTGCTTCCAGTGGCTGCCCAGCATCACAGGGATGGCTCCTTTTATATTTGTGTGGTCTTATTTAATTTTTATCCTTTGATCCACAGGTTTTTTTCCCATTCCAAAAGCCCATAGAGCCCAAAGCAGCACTTTGAGGGGTTACACATCCCTTGGGACAGGGAGCACAGCCTGATTTGGGATGCTCTGGCTCTGTCATTCCCAGCAAATGTTGCCATCAGCCCAAGCTGGGGTGAAGGTCGCTGGTGCCAGGTCCCATCCCTTTGGTGGCCTTTGGCATCAGTTTGCTTCAAAGGGATTATTTGGCTTCTTTTTGGGGCTCTGAAAACGCAGGTTTTATGTTAATTACAGGAAATAAAGGGATGGAATTTTTTTAAAAATCCTGCCCCACCATGATTTCCTGGAGACACAGGGGTGAGGAGCCTCCCATCCCCTCACCTGCTCCATGCCAGACCTCACCTGTCCCCCAGCACCTGCAGCTGCAGAAAATCCAAGGCTTATTCCAGTTCATTCACCAATAACAGCTTCATCTCCCTGTCCCAAATCCCACCTCTGGCTGGCACTGGCTGATCCCGTTCCCCAAATTTGGTTAATCCGACTGAACCTCCCAGAGCCACAAGGTGGGGAAATTTGGTTTTGGTTTGTGGCGTGTGTTAATCAGGAGATAATGACTGGAGACATCGAGGGCGAGTCTGAGCACGCCAGAAAAATGTTTAGCCCAAGGAAAATTTTAATCCTTTTTTCCCCCCCTTCCCTGGCTGTTGAGATCTGACTTTTTAAGGCAATTAGTGAGGCTTTAGTTGTTAATCAGTCATACTTAGACACTTGCTTTGGGGTCTTATCTCCTGCTCCCAAGTGAGCATCGCCTGTAATCCCGAGCTTCATTTTTGATGTGGGAAATACCTGTCCCAGGTGTGTCCCTGCACCAGGGCAGCACAGGGAGGTTTGGATGCGATCAGAGGAATTTATTTTTGTGTGTGTGGAAGAGGTTGTAAAGCTCTGGAACTGACTGGTGGAGCCACCAGCCCTGGAAGAGCTGGAGAAGGTGTGGATGTGGCCCCTGAGGACGTGGCTTAGCAGTGACCATGGGGGTGCTGCTGCTTGGACTGGATGAGCTTAAAGATCTTTTCCAGCCTTAACAATTCCATGATTCCATACCTGTGTCCACCAGAGGCTCCCTCCTCATCCCAAGTTTTTGAGGGTTCCTTCCTTGTGGGTGTCCCAGGGCCTGGCTGGGGTGGGGCTGATCCCCTCTGTGCCTCAGAGCCAGGTGGGAATGTCCCAGCCTCAGAGCCAGGTGGGAATGTCCCAGCCTCAGAGCCAGGTGGGAATGTCCCAGCCTCAGAGCCAGGTGGGAATGTCACAGCTCTGCTGCCCAGCGTGGAGCTGGGTGACCCCAAACCACAGCACCCCGTGAAACTGGGGAGGCCTCACCAGGGAAGGAGTTCAGGCTGTGCCAGCACCAATCCAGCCCCGTGCCAGCATCAGCCTGGCCTGGGAATGCCAGGTCAGACTTGTGCCAGCTCCAATCCAGCCTTGAGAGCTCCAATCCAGATCTGAGAGCTCCAATCCAGCTCTGCCAGCACCAATCCAACCCTGCTAGCTCCAATCCAGCCCTGCCAGCACCAATCCAGCCCTTCCAGCACCAATCCAACCCTGCCAGCTCAAATCCAGCCCTGCCAGCATCAGTTCAGCCTCCCCAGCACTGCTCCAGCCCCACACCAGCATCATCCCATCCTTGTGAGCATCAGTCCAGCCCTCCCAGCATCATCCCAGCCCTCCCAGCACTGCTCCAGCCCTTCACCAGCATCATCCCAGCCCTGGGAGCATCCAGCCAGCCCCGTGGCCACCCCAATGTGCCCCGACCCCAAAACCCCCGCGGTGGAGGGCGAGGCTCCCTCCCCACGTGGCTGCTCTTTCAAACGATTCACTTGACTGTCTGCAGTAATGATTTGTTGCTTGTAAAGCCGCCGTGATTAACTACAGTTTAGCCTCCTGGTTTCATGTCTTATCATGTTTCATCTCACACAAAAGACATTTACAGTCTATTTTCAACTTCAAAGCGAATGCTTCTTGCGTGACCATTAGGGCAGGCAAATATTTAAGCAGAACCTGTACGGTATTAGTGTCTCTTGATGTTCCCTGCTGAGTGAGGATGGATGGCTGCCCCAAAAGGCAGCTTTTTCCTATTGTTTTATGCACCAGTGATTAATATTTCATGTTCCCACTGTTACAGATTTGCTGGCTGGCACTGGCCTGCCCTGACAGTGCTTTCCTCATGTCTTACATGTCCAGCTTTTGTGCACTTGGATATGGGGAGTGTGACTCTTGGCAGGTCCTCTGGGCTTATTGAAGCCTCCTGCCCGAATTTTTGAATTAAGTTTGTCTTGGCCACGTTGGGGAGGGTGCTGTGCTCTCCTTCCCCACCCACACCTCTGTCCTGTCCCTTCATGGAGCCCTTGGGTGCCCTGGAATTGGGGTGGGTGCTGTGCCCTCCCTCTGTGCCTGGCTGTGCCCCTGCTGGGGTGGGGACAGCACCAGGGGAGGGGATCCTGCAGCAGCCAGAGGGTGAGGCTGGCACCTGCTCTGCAGGGATGTGGGCTGGGGAGAAGCTGCTCCCACCCCTCTGGGACACTGGTGTCACCCTGGGCACTGCCACCGGGGCCTGGCACTGCCACCACAGCCTGGCACTGCCACTGCCACCACAGCCTGGCACTGCCACTGCCACCAGAGCCTGGCACTGGCACCAGAGCCTGGTGCTGCTTCCACAGCCTGGCACTGCCACCAGAGCCTGGCACTGCCACTGCCACCGGGGCCTGGCACTGCCACCAGAGCCTGGCACTGCCACTGCCACCGGGGCCTGGCACTGCCACTGGGGCCTGGCACTGCCACTGCCACCAGAGCCTGGCACTGCCACCATAGCCTGGCACTGCCACCAGAGCCTGGCACTGCCACCAGAGCCTGGCACTGCCATGGGGTTCTGCATCCCAGCTCCAGAGGAGGAAACACAGATCCTTTGCACTGGATCCACCACCCCTTCCACACCACAATCCCCCAAAACCACACTGAATTCCCACCCAGCTTTGTCAGGGCAGGGTGAAAACTGCCCAGCACCAAATTCCTCTGCTTGGAAGCCCCATTGGTGTTTGTAAAACAGTAAATTAGAGTAAGGGCAGGAACTGTGAGGGCAGGCTCTGCTTATCCTCCAGCCTGGAGTTCATCTAATTCAATTAGCATGAACAGTAAATAGAGCTCGTTTTAATTCAGATGCAGGGCTTGTTGTGGCTCCATCCTTTAATTTCAGGAGTAGGGGAGCTGTGGGAAGGTTGCCAGGAATTTCTGCAGAGCCCACATTTGCCCCAGCACTGCAGGCTCTGCTCTGGGTGCTCAGAGGTCACCTCCGAGTTATGTTTGGGATGAGGTAGGAGCTTCCCCGAGCACCTGGAAGGGTACAGGGATTTGAAACTGCGTCATTATTAGGTGGAAAATAAAGGAACTAGGAGGGAATAAGTGGTGCAGTTTATTTAAAGAGGGAAAGCTGTGCTCGGGAGCGATGCTGGGGCCATGTGTGTGCAGGGCTGTGCTCATTCCTCCTAGATTATTTTAAATTTGAGCATCTTTTCTGCATCACAGTCTATCTTTGTTCCTCTCTGACGTCTTGGGATTTTATGGCCGGGGCTGTTCCTGCCAGCTCTGCTGGAAATCAACTTCCCTGCTTTAAACCCAATCTCGCAGGCATCCGATTCAGAGCCTGGCTCCAAATTAGTTAATCTCGGATTAATTTGAGCTGCTGGCTCCGATGGGTGAAGCAGCAGGGCTGTGGTAGGGGTGTAACCCAGGCTGTGGCCCTGCTACCCGTGTCTGTCTGTCTGTCTGTCGGGGTGTGGGATGCTGACCGCGAGCTCAGCCCGGGTGTGGGACAGAACCGAGGGCTGTGCTCCTTTCCCGGGAATTGGGGCTGGAAAGGGGCAGAGTTTGCGGGGCAGGAGCGCGGTGTGAGGCCGGTGTGGGCTCAGGGAACCGGGCAGACCCCTCCTAAACCGAGCCTGGGCGGTGCCAGGCGGGGATTAAAGGGGAACAGGGCGAGGCTGGGATTTGCCAACACCCGCCGAGGGGAGGGAGGGATCGGGGCGAGACGGATCCTGCCTTCAATCGCGGCTGCTCACGCGTGCGAGCCGCCCAAATATGTGAGGTATTTGTTCAATTTCTCCTTTTGAGGCCCGTGTCCCGATGCTTATCAAACCTGGGGCTTGGACCAAAGCTCCGGGGAGGAGCTGTGCTCTCCTGTTAATCTAAAGCATAATTTAAACCCTCAAATTTTGTCTTAGACCGAACCCGTGTGCGGGTTTGTGTCACTGTTGGGCAGGATTATTTTCGTGCAGGGTCTGAGTTTGTGCTTTTGGTGATGTGTGGGGATATTTTGGATCCCGGGGAAACGGGAGCATCCAAAGGGAGCTGTGACCACCTGAGCTCAGCCTGGCCCAGGCCCTGAGTGCCTCCCGATGCTTCCCAGGCTGTTCCCAGCATCCCGGGGAATCGCTGGGCTCCAGCCGCCCGGCTCTGCCCGGGGAACTGCGGCTGAGCTCCCCGGCACAGCCCTGCCCACGAGGAGGCTTCAATCACTGCAAACCATAAAGCAAAGTCTGTAAAATTAGCGGCTAATTAGCAGCGACCGCGGGGCACCTCGCCCGGCGGGCTGCGCTCCCCGGCCCCAGGTTCGCCTCTAGTCCACAGCCAGCACCTCGTAATTGCAAAATTAGGGCAAAACGAGGGATTTGTTGCTACAAATGACAAGAGGAAATGGAAACAGCTCCCAGCAGGGCTCTGGCAAGGCGACATCTGCCCCAGGAGGGAAGGGAGAGCGGCCTCCGGGCAGGATTCGATGGGGCGGTGGCAAATGCGGAGCCCGGGATGCAGCCAGGCAGAGATGAGGGCTGGAACGGGGGCTGGTGTCCCCTGCCACCACAGCTACTGTCCCCTAGGGGCTGGTGTCCCCTGCCACCACAGCTCTTGTCCCCTGCTGCGGCACGGAGGGACGGGACACAGCCCCCGGCACAGCCAGGGGGGATGGAGCAGCAAATAACCGGCCAAGGAAAACCAAACATACAAACAAAAAGTTCCCATGGATCACCAAATAATCCCTGGACATGGGTTATTGCTGGGGATGTGCAGGGTTGGGATTTTCCCTTCTCTCTGCTCTGGGCAGCCGCAGAAGGGCCGAGGACTGCAAAGCATTTGCTGCAGAATCTGAAGAATTTGGAGTGAAACCCCCAAAGAAATTAAGGACAGATGGGTTCGAGGGGAAAAAAAAGAAACCCAAATTCCTCCTGCTGCTCGGTGCCTGCCTCCAGGGTACTGCCTCGTCCCTGCTGCGGCTGTGCTGAGGGGGTGGAGGGATGAGGGATGGATGGATGGATGGATGGATGGATGGATGGATGGATGGACGGACGGACGGACATCTTTCAGGCCAAACAAACACCTTGAAGACATCAGAACTGACAGGGGATGATGCTCCTGCCGCCCCCAGGGCTGTCCCCGCTCTGCCCAAGGCTGACCTCCATGGCCCTGGAGGACTCAGGGCTCCCCTGGACATCCCTGCTTCCCACCCCGCTCCTCAAGCACAGCAAAGTGAGGAGAACAAACCTCTCCTCCTGCTCCAACAGCTCCCGGTGAGGCTCCGGGGCCGGGCCGACCCCGGGGGCTGCCCGGGGTGCGAGCCCCATCCCCACCCCGTGTTTATGTGCTGTAATCCCCGGGATTAGGAGCTTTCTGCTCGGGCTGGCGCTGGCAGAGTCACCCAACACCTGCGTGCTGACTTCAGCACCTCAAATATTTCTGATGCAATTCCTTTTATTCCCCTCCTAACGCAAACGCGATGTGTTAATGGGTAGAAACGAAGCATAATTGCTCCTTTGTGTGAAATCAGTCGGGGGATGTGTGGAAATCGCAGCAGTTTGGTTGCAAAACTGGAGCTGCAAACGGGTTTGGGGTGGGACCCACCTGGGCTCGGGACAGCCGGGAGAGGAAACCTCCCCTGGAGCTGCCGGGGTGGGAAATGGGCATCTCCTCATCTCCTCCTCCCTGTGGGGAGAGCTGGGGGCCAGGGCTCGTCCTCAGGGTGTGTTTGATGCGTCCCCGTGTGCCAGGCTGAGGGAAACCACATCCAGATGAAGCCACCGCGGCCGGGGAGCTCCAGATGCGAACAATGAGGCCGACGGGTCTTGATTTCATCTGTCGAGTAATTGGGCTGGAAGTCTGTGATGGTAATGACTCCACATCAAGCGCTCAGATGTGACCCATCCCCGGCCGGGGGGCGGGGGCTGAGCCCTCCTGGCCGTGATGAATCTCCCCCAGATGTTCTGCCCCAGATGTTGTCCCCCAGCCCCGGGGGAGGCCAGCCCCACACGTGTGTTGTTAATAACGCCGAAGAGCCGAGGTTACGGATGACCACGGGGAGTTCTGGTGGGGCCTGAGGGCTGGGGGGGCTGGCCCCGTGTCCTGGCTCGGTGCTGGGTGGGGTGGGGCACTCCCAGCACTGAAGAGACCCCTGAGACCCCACCAGGAGTCCTGGATGCTCTGGGGAGGCTGAGGATGCTCCGAGGAGCTCTGACAGCCCTGAGGGTCGAGGATGGGGGTGACACAGAGACAGGGATGCTCTGGGAGGCACCTCAGAGCAGATCCCAAAGGTTTGTCCCAGTTCCAGGGATGCCAGGCACCTTGGCCTGCCTTTAAGCCCCTGACTGCCCTCGGGTTGTTGTCTCCAAAGCTCTCCAGCCCTGGGTGCAGATCCTGTCTGAGATCCCGAGGCAGTGCCTGGAGCACACCCTGGTCCCTGTGCCAGGCTCCCCTCAGCACTGCCAGGTGCAGGACGGAATTTGGCATGGACAGGGCTCTGCCAGGGCTTCATCCCCAGGGGTGATTCTAAAACCTGTCCCCAGCATTTTGGATTTCTCTCTTGTTTTCATCTGTGCTCAGGATCTGGCTCTGGTGATGGCTGAGACCCAGGGTGGGGACAGCCATCCCCATACTCCCGTGCTCCCCTCAGAGAGGGCTGTTGGCTCTTCCCTGCTCCAGGGGATCCGGGGCTTTATCCATGAGGATTCCATGGGGACAGGAGCTGGAGCTGCTGGGATGTGTTTGGGAGGAGGGGCAGGGACGGGTCCGGGGTGAGGGGATGGCACCTGCTGCTCCAGCTACCTCCGGTGGGGAGCCACAGCAGGAATTGTGCCACTGAAATACCTGGATGGTGGGATGCTGGTGGGTGCCAGGAGGGCCAGGGGACCTGCTCAGAGCCTCAGCTTTCCTGAAAGCTCCTGTCCTCAGCCCTGCTCCAGACACTCCCCGGCCCTTCCTGCAGCCCCGACGAGTGCTGGCCTGTTTTTGGGGAGGGGACAGGACCCTGCCTTTTGAGGAGGTGACAGAACCCTGGCTTTTGAGGAGGGGACAGAGCCCTGCCTTTTGGGGAGGGGACAGAGCCCTGCTTTTGTGGGGAGGGGACAGAGCCCTGCCTTTGTGGGGAGGGGACAGGACCCTGCCTTTTGGGGAGGGGACAGGACCCTGCCTTTTGGGGAGGGGACAGGACACTGCCTTTTGGGGAGGGGACAGAGCCCTGCCTTTGTGGGGAGGGGACAGGACCCGCGGGGTCACAGAGCCCCTGCTGGTCCCTCGGGATGCCGGCAGCCCCCGGGAAGGGGATCCCCATCAGCAGGAGGCTTCGGTTCCTAAATGGGCTCTTCCCCCAGGGCTGTGTGGGGATGCCCGCAGGCAGACCCCGCTGCCGGAGGTGTTTGGGCAATCCCGGGTTGTTGGAGCAGGAATTGCAGCCCTGGGGCTGGGGAGCCGAGCGTGCCCCACGCCCTCTCCCCCTCTGGACCTTTTCCAGCCTTTTCCTGCTGGCTGCTCCGGCATGTGCATCCCAGCTGATGAGAGATGAGCGGGATGGGCTGGGCTGGGCTCTGCAGCTGGGCCCAGCCCTGCCCTGCCTGCCCTGCTCCCGTTCTGCTCCGGGCTCCCCGGGGACTCCCCAGATTTTGCTGGAAAGTGGCTGTTTTTCACCCGGAATGTGAACGGATGCCGTGCTGCATCCACTGCTGGGGGAAAGGGGTGTTGCAGGATCCTGCGGTGTTTTGGGTTGGGAGAGACCTTAAATCCCATCCAGTGTCACCCCTGGGTGGGCAGGGACACCTCCCACTGTCCCTGGATGCTCCGAGCTCTGTCCAGCCTGGCCTTGGGCACCGCCAGGGATGAGAGCTCCAGGCTGGGATCGGGACCATCCCTGTCTGGTGGGGCTGAAAATTCAGGATTCTGGCCTGAAGTGGGAGCCGGATTCTGCTGGTACTACTGAAATTCAGGTTTTAACACATTAAACCCTGGAATCTGCGTTGCCCACAGAGCAGTTTTGGCTGGGGGGGGCAGCTGGCCAGGGTCTGATCCAGTGATGGATTTCGTGTCCCTCTTTGGCACCACATTTTTTCCTGTTTCCAACCCCACCAACACCTGAAAGAAGCACACTGGGAGCCTCTGGAATCCCCCTTTCCCCCTCCATCCATCAGAGACCTTTTCCTCCAAACCTCACTCTGTGTTCCACTGTTGCTCGGCTCTGCTCCAGATGTTCCAATCCTCGATCCCACACCTTTCTCTCCCTTTGGCCACTGGATATTTGGCTGAACCTGAGCCAAAGGAAAGCTACCCCCCACCTGTGCATGGAATTAGCACTGGGCATGCCAGACCTCCACGGACTCCTAACTGTGGCCATCTGCATCTGGCAACAGGATTTTTTATTGGCAAACAAGGAAAACACCCCCTGCTCCTAAATGGGTTGAGATTGGGGTATTTTTTCCTCTTGAAAAAAAGAAGAAGAGGAAACTTGTAAATGATTTGCTTGGAAAAGGCATTTCCCACAGAGATTGGGCACAGCCTCGGGGAGCTCGTGGCTGTGACTCAGGGGGAGGAGGATGAGTCCCAGCTGCTGGATTGGGAACAGCTCTGTGTGATTCCCAGCTGCTTTGGGGATGGTTTAGGACAGGATTCTCCAGCCTTGTCCTCCAAGGTGACAAACTGGGCCTTAGGGCACAGAGCCAGTCCTGCCATCCTCCTGGCTGTCCCACCACAGCTCTGGGGAGAGCATCCCCAGGGCTCCATCCCTCCCCTGCCATCCTCACATCCCCAGGGCTCCATCCCTCCTCTGCCATCCTCACATCCCCAGGGCTCCATCCCTCCCCTGCCATCCTCACATCCCCAGGGCTCCATCCCTCCTCTGCCACCCTCACATCCCCAGGGCTCCATCCCTCCCCTGCCATCCTCACACCCCAGGGCTCCATCCCTCCCCTGCCACCCTCACATCCCCAGGGCTCCATCCCTCCCTTGCCACCCTCACATCCCCAGGGCTCCATCCCTCCTCTGCCATCCCCAGGACTCCATCCCTCCTCTGCCATCCTCACATCCCTGTGCCTGCCATCCCTTCTCTGCCATCCCCACATCCTCAGGACTCCCTCCCTCCTCTGCCATCCTCACTTCAGGGGGTGCTACTTCACCTTCCAGGCTCCCCAGTCCCACACCAACGCCTTTGGCACTGCCCCCAGCCCTGCACCAGGGAAAAATGCCCCAGGGGAGTGGTTTTAGGCTAAAATGTGTGATTAAACCATGCAAACACCCTATTGGTAGCCTGTTGTAGATGTATTTTAAACAAGAAATTAGAGAATCAGGGAGTCCTGGAAGGGTTTGGGTGGGAAGAGACATTAAACTTCACCCAGTGTCACCCCTGCCATGGGCAGGGACACCTCCCACTGTCCCAGGGTGCTCCAAGCTGTCCAGCTTGGCCTTGGATCTCACCTGCTGTGGCCAGGAGGGGTTCCCTGATGTTCCCACTCCTCCCTCAGAGCTGAGCTGGTGCCTCATTCCTGTGGGAAATTGATTGGTTGGGAAATTTCTATGGGAAATTTGGCTTCTGATTGTGATGGCGTGAATTGTAACATCTGTACTGCCTCACCCTTCACGTGGGACTTTAAATGGAATAAAAGTCTTTAAAACCCCTCTCAGTGAGCCCATGTCTGGGTCAGAGAAAGGGATAATCCTACAATTCCCCTATCCCAAGTGACATTATTGGTTTGGACCTTCAAGTGAGCAGGGGGTGTTGGAACAGCAGCAGGAGGAATTCCTGCACTCCCATCCCTATTGATGGGCTGCCCCAGCCCTTATTGGGATTCTTCCAAGCTCGTTAGGGAGATGTCTATTGGCCCTGTAATTAACTCTAAATGAGCTCAGCAATGAACACAAATGTCCTGGTGGTTCCAGGAGTCACTGAGCTTGTGGGGAGCAGTGAGGAGCAGTGAGGACACCCCTGGCTGGTCCTGACAGGATTTGGGGGCTCTAACATCCCCCAGGGCATTAGAACCACTCTGGAATTCCCAATCCAGCTGTGGCCTGCAGCTGGACAGGCTCCAGGCCCTTGCCTTGGGCTGCATCCATCACCCACTGCCAACACTGATCCCACTCTGTGGCATCCTCTGGCTCCTTCCAAAAGGAATTTCTCCACTGGAAATGCCCTTGCTGCTCCACACATCCAGCCAGGATAAAGAAATCCCTCTGATTCCACAGACCTGCCTGCCCAGGCACTGGGTTACATCAAGTTAAACACAAAAAAAGTCACTTTTGTGCCTCCTCCCATCCCTGTAATTTTTTCACTCCCAGGATGATGCAAAATCCGTGTCACTCCCGTGTCCCCACCCAGGAGGGCACCACTCAGGGAATAACTGCTCCCAGTTTGTGTAAGCTGGGAAATGAGGGGGGCACTGGGCTCAGGGCAGGGCTGGGACAGTGACAGAGTCCCAGGGATGGGCTTTGCTCTCAGCTCTGTGGCTCTGCCTGCCCCAATAAAAATTGCACGTTTTGCGTGTGTTATTTTTTAAATTGAAGCTTTAAAAAAAACCCCAAACCAGTGGGTTTTGGCTGCTTTATCCCCTCGTTGGGATTATTTAAATCAAAAGCAGGAATGGGGGGGAGGCTCCAGCTGGATGGGAGCCAGCCCTGGCTGCTGGAGCTGGAGGGTGCCCGGGGGTCCTGCAGGTCACTGTCCCAAAATCCCACCAGGACAACAACACGCTGCTGGTGCACCCACACCCTTTTTGGGCTGGTGGAGGATCCCCCCAGCCAAACCCCTCCCATCTGGGATGCTGCTGCCTTCCCAAGCCAGGAGAATGGGTTTGTCCTGTCCACGAAGGCTCAGCCCCCAAATCCCAGCAGGGACGGGGCTGGAGCTGAGGTGCCCAAAGGTGCTGCTGGGGACAGGGACAGCCGCTTGCTGGAGTTGGGAGCTGTTTTTATTGCTCAAAGCCCCTCTCCCCCTCCCGGCACGGGGCTGTCTGCAGCTCCCCGGAATCGCTGTAGCCACGGGCAATTTTCTGCCTTGGAGTTTTGCAAAACCATATTAAGAAAAATCTCGCCCCGGCACTGCTGGCTCTCCTCCAGGCTGGAAATTGCATTCCCCTGCTTGAAATTCCTCCCGGAGTTTCAGATGGAGAATGTACAACTTCACTTTCCATCTTGAGCTGCTGTCACACATTTTAATAACAGGGGCCGGGCTCCACCCCAGCGGTGGCCGCGTGCCAGGATTCTGGAGCGAACCCGTTGGAGCGGTTGTGGGGAGCCCTGGGATGGCTCCGGTGCTGCTGGAGTTGTGGTTCAGCTCAGCTCAGCTTCTTGGAGCGAGGCTGGGGTTTGTGGCTTGGTTTTTAAGCCTTGGTGATGGGTTTTTGGTGTCTCCTTTGCCCCTTTGGTGATGGGGAACCGGGCGTGGAGGGGATCAGCTCTGTGATCCGAATTAGGAGATGGGAGCCATCCCTGCTCCTTGTATCCTGATTCTCTGATCTGCTCTGGGGAGCTCTGGCAGAGCCCTGATGGTCCCACTTGTGTTTGTCCCTCTGCATCCTGCCTTTCCCCACTGCAGGATGGGGAGAAATCCCCCTGCTCTGTGCCACCGATGATGGGATTTTCCCCAAAACCCAGCAGATAAACCTCAAACCTCGGGGAAAGGCCTTTGCTGAGACCCTGGATGGGACAACAGAGGGGAAGTGGCACTGCCAAAGCTCCTGGGGACATCCCTGGATGACACCACGGAGAGCTCACGGTGAGGACAGTGGAGAGTGGCCCTGTCCCCTGGCCTGGTGCTGCTTTAGGCTCACCATGCCCGAGGCTGGGACATCCCTGGATTTTCCTCCCTGCCTCCCCTCTCCCCGAGCTGCCTTTTACGGGCTGCTCTTTGAACCCGAGCAGTTGTGCAGTATTTGTCCAACACTGGCTGCAATCAGGGAAACAGCCTCCCTAATTGGATTGGGATGCCCGCAGTAATTGGCTGCTCGGGAGCAGCCGTTTCCAATCAAGCTGTGCGCTCCTTTCATGAGCGTGCTCGCCTTTATCAGCCTGGCAAACCGCGCCGGGGAGGTGACCTGCTAAACGATCCCCCGTGTTCCCAAAGCAGTTTGCATCCCCGCTGATCCCCCGAGCCCTTTGCTTGCTTTCTTTGTAATAACAAACGCGGGGAAATCCCAGAAATCCCGGAGCAGACGAGCCCTGCCTGCCCGCGGTGGTGGGCAGAGGGAGAGGCTGCAGGAGGGTCACTGGGGTGACCCTGGGGTGGCACGGGTCCCACCGTGCTGGTTTTGGGGTGGGAGAGAGGGTGGAGCATGGAGCTGACGGGGTGATGTGCTGATGTGGCTGGGTTTGGGCTTCTGGTGGCACTTGGCACTTGTCCTGGATCAGGCAGGACCATCCCCAGGGTTAATGGGAAGAGCTGATCCCACTGTTCTGACTGGGATTCATGGGAAGAGCTGATCCCACTGCTCTGGCCAGGATTCATGGGAAGAGCTGATCCCACTGCTCTGGCCATGCTCCTCCATGGAGCATCTCCCTCCCCATGGCCACAGTTCCCCACCAGGGAGCTGCTGGGCCACCAGCCTGGCCCTGGGGCTTCCGAAGGACTTCTCACTCCTGCCAGGACCCAGGGAGGGAAAGCAACCCTTGCTGTGCTCCAGTGAGGAAAATTGAGGGTGGCGAGGCCCTGGCACGGCCACCACAGAGGTGTGAGGGTGGCCACTGCCAGCCAAGGACCCCAAACACGGGGAGAGCACTGCAGAACTCATTTATTTCAACCAAAACACCCTGATTTTGCTAAAAACTTGCACGTGAGCTGCTCATCCTCAATTACTGAGCTGCCTGTCTGGTGAGGTCTGGGCTGAACCCAGGGACCCTCCTGCACAGCCCCCCCAGCTGCCCCAGATGTGGGGCTGGGGTGACCTTGGGCACATCCCAAGCCCTTGGAGCCTGGCCCTGGCTGCAAACTCATGTTTTAAACGTTTTTCCCAAATTTTGAAGGTGAGAAAGGAAGGCCCTGACTGCACTGCGGGGAACTGGTGGTGCCAAGAGTCCCCGTGGCACCAGCCCTGCCAGCCCCCCACGCCGAGGATGAGGAAGATGAGGAGGGTGAGGAGGGTGAGGAAGATGAGGAGGGTGAGGAGGATGAGGAAGGTCAGTGCCCTGTGCCCCCCCTCCCTCCTTCCCTCAGGCTCCCCGGCTCCCTTTGGACAGGAATTTGTGGGGATGGATCTGCTCTTGCCAAAACGTTTCCATTTTGACAAATTGGCGTTTTCCAACAGTAACATTCCCCCTCCAAGGCAAACAGGGAGCTGGAGGCGCTCCCGCTGGTGTGGGGCAGCTCCTTTTTGCCAGGGCTCAGGGAGAGCCCGGCAGAGCTGGCAGTGGCACCGTTTGGGGTCGGGGTTTGGGTCTGGATTTGGATGAGTTTGTGTGGCTGGAGCCGCCCTGAGGACAGCGGCGCTCCCTGGGTGTCACCGCGGCTGTCCCGGGAGCGGGGAGGGACCGGGTCCTTCCCTCCCTCTGGAAAGGGACAGCCCCGAGCGGCAGCCACGAGAGGGCACAAAGCCCTGCCCTGCAGCCAGGCAGCCCTGTCACCGTGTCACAGTGTCACCGTGTCACCCTGCAGCCCTGTCCCCGTGTCACCGCGTCACCGTGTCAACCTGCAGCCCTGTCCCCGTGTCACCCTGCAGCTTTGTCACCCACAGCCCTGTCCCCGTGTCACCCTGCAGGTTTGTCATCCCCAGCCCTGTCCCTGTGTCACCCTGTGGGTTTGTC
>WEIU01007370.1:0-39400 GCA_013389925.1 Aegithalos caudatus | reverse complement strand
TGCTCCTGGTCCGCACCCTGGGTTCAGGACAAGGAGGGGTCCTGGGGGGTGCGGGTCCTGCGCTGTGCCCTGCTTAATTAGGCCAGGCTAATTAGCTGAGAGCTCATGGGGAGCGCTCCCTGTGGGCTGGGAGTGCCAGCATCCCCTGGGAGGGGATGGATGTGCTGGGAATGGGGGGACAGGACAAGGGGGAATGGATTCACAGGGACAGGCAGGCAGGGAGGGAGGGGTGGGATTTTGGGAATAAATCCTTCCCTGTGAGGGTGGAGGGCCCTGGCACAGATCCCCAGAGAAGCTGTGGCTTCCTCTGGAAGTGTCCAAGGCCAGGTTCCACCTGGGATAGTGGAAAGGGTCCCTTCCTTGTCCTTCTGCTCAGCCAAGCATCAGGAAGTGGAAGAATTCCCATTCCTGCTGTCTGTGTAACTAAACCTGAGAATCCCGAGGCTTTTTGTGACCTTTTTATTCCTTTCCTGTGCTCTCCTCCATCAAGGTGGGCCTGTTGCTGTGAGGGGATAATTCAGTGAGAACTAATGAGTGTAATCTTTTTATTTATAATTGAAAACAAGGGCTTTAGACAGAGTGGTCTCAGGGATTTCTTTTTTCTGATTTTTTTAAAGCTACTTTGGGATAATCAGGGTTAGTGGGATCCCCTTCCCTCCCCAGCACCTCCAAGAGCAATTTTTCCTTATTTATTGGCACTCCCAAGGATCCCAGTTACCAGGGGGATAAAAGCTGTCAGCAGTGTCTGTGGTGCAGGCTCGGAGCAGGGAAATTTGTGTTTCCCCCTGCTCAGACATCAGGTCAGGTCAGAAAGCACCGGACCCACGGGGAGGGGAGAGCCCCTTGAAAGGCTGCCGGTGCTGAAAGGTGCAATAATCCCCCGGATTACTTTCCGGGGGAGCTGCAGGAAAATTTACAGCCTTGGAAAGGGATTATCCCAGCGCCGCTGCCAGCGGATTTCTTCCCTTTCTTTCCTAAGAGGAAGGAAGTTTTTCATTGAATTCCCGCTGCTCCCCGCAAGCCTCACGGCTGGGAAGGGGAGAATCCATCCCGGCCCTGCCGGGTTTTATCCCCATCCCCCCGCTCAGGTGGGACGGGGAAACTGGAGCCTGCCTTGGAATTCGGCTGGAGTTCGCAGCGCCTTCAGTGCACAGGAGGTGCTGAGCTGCTGGAGGGGTCGGGTTTGCTCCAGAGGGATGAAACAGGAGAAGGGATAACCAGGAGGGGAGGGATAACCAGGAGGAAGAATAAAGAGGATAAGGGATAACCAGGAGGAGGAATAACCGGGAGAAGAGGTAACCAGGATGAGGGATAAAGAGGAGAAGTGATAACCAGGAGGAGGGATAACCAGGAGGAGGAATAAAGAGGAAGAATAATAACCAGGAGGAAGGATAACAAGGAGAAAGAGGAAGAAGGATAACCAGGAGGAGGAATAAAGAGGATAAGGGATAACCAGGATGAGGGATAACCAGGATGAGGGATAACCAGGATGGATAAATCCTTCCGGTGCAGCTCCAGCTGCAGGAACAGCCCTTGCACGGGCAGCCACGACGGCTCCAGCCCCGAGCATCCCGAGCATCCCCTCCTGTGAGCAGGGACCAAACCCCCGCGCTCCATCCCCCATCCAGCAGAGACCGGAGCCGCTTCCCAGGCTGGAGCTGCTCCTGCCCCGAGTTCCCCAATCCTTCCGAGCCCCCCGGGGCCGGGGGCGTTCGGGGGGGTTGGTTTTGTTTGATTTCCTTCCCCTGGAAGGCAGGAGCGGGGGTTGGGGCAGCCAAACCCTTTAATTGTGTGCAATGAAGGCTGACAGTGCCGAGGCGCAGCCTTTAAAAGGGGTACTGAACCTTTAATTCCTGAATAAATCATCTCCAGTCTGCTGCTCCTTCATCTGCAAGCTGTTGGAGCTTGGGACACACGGGCACTGCTGGGAAGGGTCATTTGGAGATCAGAGCCCTCGATCGAGCCGGGTCACAGGCAGGACAGCTGCCACAGGCTGTCCCCGAGCCGGGAATCAAAGGGACGCTGGGGACAGAGATTCCTGATCCCTGCCGCGCTGAGAGCTCCATTCCAGAGGGATGGAGAGCTGGGAGGGCAGCCCTGGCCTCGCTGGGCACCAGGGTCACACCAGGCTGGGCACTGCCAGCCACAGCCCCCGTGTTCTGAGGGGTTTTTTTGGGGGGATTCAGTGCCCCACCAAGCTGAGCACCCTCCAGACCCCATTTTCTGAGGGGTTTTGTGGAGTTTCTGTGCCCTGTCATGGTTAGGCATGTGCCATCCCCCATTTTCTGAGGAGTTTCTGGGGATTCTGTGCTGCACTAAGCTGAGCACCCTCCAGCCCCCATTTTCTGAGGGTTTTTTGGGGATTCTTGGAGCTGTTCTGTTTCCCACCTGTTTTCACCCAAGCAGTGGCTTCAAGCTGCATTTTCACTCAAAGTTATCCAAACTCCATCAGGCAGGAGTCCCTGGGTGCTCCAGGAGTCCCTGGGTGCTCCAGGAGTCCCTGGGTGCCCTTTTTGGAGCCCATCAGGGACAGACCCAGCAGTGCTGGCTGTGAGGGGTTCCTGACAGTGTCACTGGAGACATTTTTGGGGTGACCCCATATATTGTAGCTGCTCCAGAGTGGACAAGGGTGAGGAGGGGTCATCCCAAACCCCATTGGAGCTCATCGAGCCTCTTCCCTAGTGCAGGGAAGGAGCTGTGCCCTGACTGAGGCTGATTCCTGCTCTCCATAATCCACCTTTCACCCTAAGGACCCGGCTGGAATGACCATGCAAGGAAAGCACCCTCCAGGGCCTGGGGCTGCCCATAACTGCAGCCCCGGGCCATGCACAGGGGCAGGATGGGCACGATGGAAATTCTGGCTTGTGGGAACTGCAGTGGGTGTGGAGGGGACACGGCGTTTCCAAACCTTCCTGCCGGGAAACCTGGGATGCCAAGGCTCGGGGAGCCTTTCTGGATGGGACAAGTGGCAGTGTTTGCCACCCCTGGCTCTGGGGGGGTTAATAACTGCTGTCGGCTGTCTGCTGCCATTAGAAATGCAAATTTGGCTCCGGCTTCTCGCCTTGCCTTCCCACCTCCGGATCTGGATGTCCGAGCCAAACCTCCCGGCCCTTCCCAGAGCCCCCCCGGACCCCAGCGCTGCCTTCCCCCTGCTCTGCAGCCCCTCAGACCCTCCGGGGACCAGCCCTGGCACCATCCAGAGCATTTTCCTCCTCCTCTGAGGCTTTTTCCACCCGAACCCCAACCCAGGGATCCCTATCCCCCGCGGTGCGGTGGTGGGAGAGCTCCGGGGTCCTTTGTGTGGGCTGCAGACCCCCCAGCCGTGGGGCGAGGGGGGAATTTGGAGCTTCTGGGGGGCAGGAGGAGCCCCTGGGGATGCTCCAGCTGGGAGCACGACCCGCCAAAGCCCCTCGCTGTTTCATGTATCAAACCGTAATTAGGAGCAAAGGGCAGCGGGGGGCAAAGGAGCATTAATAAATTATCTGCCTGCTTGTTAATTGACGTGTCTCAGTCAGCCCGTGGTGGAGCCCAGGGCTTGGCTCCGCTTCCAGGCGCATCACAGCCTTATTACTGCCCTCATTAGCATATTCGGGTCTCCCTGCTTAAAGCCAATTAGCTCCCGGCCAGGCCTGATTGGGAAGCCGCGGCCTCATTTGCACATTTTTGAATTGGTGAAAGAATCAAAAATGATGGAGGCAGCTCGGGGATGGGGAGCGCCGGGGGGGCTCTGCCGGCTGGGGGGCACCGGCAGGACCTGGGGGGGCCGGGGGAACAGCGGGGTCATCAGGATAAAAAGGGACCGGGGTAATTTGGTCCCGGGCGGCTTGGGGAGTCCAGCCCTCCCAGTTCATCCTTTCCATTCATCCTTTCCCAGTTCATCCCTCCCAGTCCATCCCTCCCCAGTCCATCCCTCCCAGTCCATCCCTCCCCAGTCCATCCCTCCCAGTCCATCCCTCCCTGTCCATCCCAGTGTCACTTTGCCCTGCAGGAAGGTCCCTGCCGTGTCCCCCTGGCAGGAATCCCTGCCTTTCACTCCTTTGGGCAGGGCTCAGTTTTTAGAAATAGTGATGGAGAGGGGTTTTATCGCCCTGCTTTTTTCTGATTTTGAACCTGCAAGCCCTGACCCCATAGCACCCATTATCCTGACCCCACAGTACCATCACCCTCACCCCACAGCACCCATCTCCCTGACCCCATAGCACCCATCCCCCTCACCCCACAGCACCCATCACTTTCCCCGTGGCTGATCTGGGTTTTTGGGCTCCCCCCGTCTCGCTCCCAGCACAGACTGGAGCTGTGTCCATGTGAAATTCCTGCCTGGATTCCAGGGCTTGGCAGAGCCTGTCCTGCTCTCCTGCTCTGGGCTGGGACAGAGTTAATTTTCCTCCTGGAGCTGCCGTGGGTGATAACTCAGGGATGCTTTGGGCTGCAGATTTATTTATCTCCTGCGAGTGCATCCGCTGATCTCTCAGCTCGGTGCTGGGAGGAGTTCTGCTCCAAAAATCATCAGCAATCATCCACCAATTAACTCTGGAAAGTTTTGTTGGCCCGGTTTTTGAAGTCTGCTTTGATTCCCTGCCTGCTGTGGCTGTTAATCACTATTTAATGCAGCTCTCTGCACTTTTATCATCATTTTATCTGCTGTAATTTATTGTGTGTTACCTTCACCGAGGAAGCATTTTCATGTCCTGAATGTCTCCACGCAGGAAACTGGCTCTGATGCCTCTCAAGTGCCAGTTGTTTTATTAATTAAAAACGAAAATTTATCAGTTTAATAGAGAGGTAAAAGGGTTTTATCCCTCCTCTGGAAATCCCAATTCCTTCCAAGGCTCCCCAGTGCCGAGTCTTGTACCTGCAGGCACTGCTTGGCATTCCCACGGTGCTCTCTTAAGGTCAATAAGAATTAACTGTAAATTTAATTAAAGTTCCTAATGTTTGTGCTAAAGTGGAGCATAACAAAGCCGGCTCTGCTCTTTGCCAGTCGAAGCCAGATCTGGAGGGAGCTGGGTGTTATCAATAATTAACTGGGGTAATTTAGGGGAAGTGTTAGGGCCTTAATGAAAACGTGAAATGCTTAATTATCCTGTGAGGAGCTGGAAATGCTTGGGCTGCTGAGGAAGAGGAGGAGTTGCACAATTAATGCTTGGAAGCTGCTGTTCCCAAGGGGCTGTCCCTGGGATGTCCCTGGGATGGGGCACTTCGGGGACTGAGGGTCCCTGCACCCCATCACAGCCAGGGAGGCCCTGCCCAGCCTGGGCCTTCATTAAAACTAATGTTAATTGCATTGTCATTAAACTGTGGGTGGCTCTGGGGGGCTCACCCTGGCCCTGATGTCCCTCTGCAGGAGGAAGGGAGGGATAAGAGAGGTTTTCCAGAGGGGCTGTGCCTGCCCCATCCCTGGAAGTGTCCAGGGCCGGGTTGTGCTTTAACGTGAGCTCTCCAGGGTCTCCCATCCCCAGGGTTTGCTGCTGTTTAAAAAAACCCAATTTATTGCTCACTGAGGAGCTGGATTGGCTCAGGCCAGGTTTGCTGAGAGGGTTGGGGTGGGATGAGGATGAGGATGAGGATGAGGATGAGGATGGGGAAGGAGCCATTCAGAAATCCTGGAGGTGTCCAGGGAAACACCGCAGGGATGCCTCAGGAAACTGCCAGAGGAGCTGGTGAAGCAGCCTGGAAAACCCTGTGGCCTTTCCTGAATGGAATTAAAGTCAAGGATGCTGGGCTGGCCGGGAAGCCCCGGCAGGAGGGAGGAGCTGTGCTGTGCTCCCAGTGAATCCTGAGCCTTTGGCTTTTCCTTGGCTCTGGACCAGCTCAGGGAGGGGACAGGGATGGGGCTGATCCCTGTTTGGGAAGGTGCTTCCCAGCAGGAGCTCTGTTAGTCAGCTTCTGGTAAGTGCAGTTATTTGGGGTGGGGGGAAAAAGTGCTGGAAAGGATGGGAACAGCGCCCGTTGCTGCCCTGGGATTCATGGATGCTTGAAGGGCACCCCGTGGTGCCAAGCAGAGGGGCTGTGCTGCCAGGTGAGGGCACCAGGGACGGGAGGTGGCTCTGAAAACGCTGGCACCGTGTAAAAATTAAAATAAAAGTGGTGGTGGGGGAAAGCCACAAATGGTTTCTGCCTCTGGTTTGGGGGAGGGAGCTGTGGGGGCCCAGCGTCGCTCGCAAATGCTTTTAATAAAGTGTTCTTTCCTGAGTCCAGGGGAAAAAATCCCAGAAACCTCAAGCTTTTCCCATTACATAAGGAGCAGCTGCTGCTGGGCAGAGCTGTGGCTCAGCCCTGTCCCTGTGTCCCTGTCCCTGTGTCCCTGTCCCTGTTCCTGTGTCCCTGTCCCTGTGTCCCTGTCCCTGTTCCTGTGTCCCTGTCCCTGTTCCCCTGTCCCTGTTACTGTGTCCCTGTCCCTGTTCCCCTGTCCCTGTTACTGTGTCCCTGTCCCTGTCCCCCTGTCCCTGTCCCAGCCCCCCTGGAGACCCAGCTCCCTGCCAGGCACAGCCCCCAGCACTGGGTTGGAATTCCCGGAGGATCCGAGGCTGGAAATGTCCAGGACCAGGCTGGATATTGGTGCTTGGAGCACCCTGGGAAACCGGCACTGGATGATCCTTGAGGTCCCTTCCCAAATATCCCAGGATTTGGTGATTCTTGGAGGTGGGAGAGGAGGATGTGCAGGGCGGCGGGGCAGGTGCCTGTGCTGGTGGCAGGGAGGACCCGTCCCGTCACACGGGGTGACACGGCTGGGTAATTTCTGCGGCAATTAATGCCTCATTAAAGTGCACGAGGGAACAATCAGAGCAGTGAATTTTACCCAGCACAATGGCTGGGCCCTCAGGGTTTTTCTGCCTTTCTTTTGAAAAGGAAACAGTCTTTTTCTGGCTTTAACTGCTCCCTGTCTGGAGGCAGAGGAGGAAGGAGCCTTGGTGGGCATCACCCCCGTGATGGGATTTTCCTCTGCAATCCCACGGGGCGAGTCGAAACCCCCAGGACACGAGGCAGGGATGAAAACCAGCCCCGTCCCAAAATGTTTGCGTTGAGATGCCCATCACCCACACCGGGGGGAGGAGAAGGGCAGGAGGCGTTTCCAGGGCTGTGGAGGAAATCCAAGAGGGAAGAGCAGGCTGCAGGTGCCCTGTGGGTGCTGCCGGTGGGGCAGCTCCTTCCCAGGGAATGCTGAGATGCACAGAGAGCACGGGGGCTCCTAGGAAGGGTTCTGAAGACGAGGAGGTGACCAGGGGGCTGTGACAAGGCGGGGCAGGAGGGAAAGGAGCGATGTTGGTTGAGGAAACCCCTGAGCATTCCTGGCCGGGTTTGGGGACTTGTTCCCACCTTTTGTGACATCAGCTGGGAGCAGCCGAGCCCTGACCGTGTCCCTCCCTCCTCAGGAGCCTGATGCCACGGACCCTGGAGGGACAGATCACCATGGAGAAGACCCCCAGCTACTTTGTGACCAAGGAGGCTCCGCGGCGCATCCACTCCATGTCCCGGGACACCAAGCTGATCGTGGTGGTGCGCAACCCCGTCACCAGAGCCATCTCGGACTACACACAGACCCTCTCCAAAAACCCCTCCATCCCCAGCTTCCAGGCCCTGGCCTTCAAAAACCTCAGCACGGGACTGATCGACACGAGCTGGAGCGCGGTGAGGATCGGGATCTACGCCAAGCACCTGGAGAATTGGCTGCAGTACTTCCCCCTCTCCAGGTTCCTCTTTGTCAGCGGGGAGAGGCTGGTCAGCGATCCCGCCGGGGAGATGGGCCGTGTGCAGGACTTCCTGGGTCTCCAGAGGGTGGTGACGGACAAACATTTCTATTTTAATGAGACCAAGGGTTTCCCCTGCCTGAAGAAGCCGGAGGGGGGGAGCAAACCCCGCTGCCTGGGGAAATCCAAAGGGCGGCCGCACCCCAGGATCGAGGGGCAGGTGGTGCAGCGCCTGAGGGAGTTCTACAGACCCTTCAACATGAAGTTTTATCAGATGACAGGGCAGGATTTTGGGTGGGACTGAGCTCATCCCCAGGGCACGCTGCCGGGCTGGCACCTGGGCTGCCAGGACTGTGCTCCAGGGATGCTCGAGGTCATTATGATCCAGGGATGCTCAAGGTCATCGTGATCCAGGGATGCTCATGGTCATCATGGTCCAAGGATGCCTGTGGTCATTTTGGTCCAGGGACACTCATGGTCACTGTTGTCCAGAGATGCTCGTGGTCATCATGGTCCAGGGCTGCTCATGGTCATCGTGGTCCAGGGATGCTCATGGTTACTGTTATCCAGGGATGCCCGTGGTCATCATGGTCCAGGGATGCCCGTTGCCACCCCACCAGCACCCTCCTCCCTTTGTTCTAATTTATATGGGACCTTTTCTGGCAAGAAATGGACTTTTCTGGAGTAGAGAGAAATATTTAAGAAATAAAGCCACAGATGAGCCCTGTCCCCCTCCCTGAGCAGATTAAATATTCTTCCATATAAGCCTTGCTGATCTCCATTAACCGGGAGCGTTCTGGGTGGGAGCGTGGGGATCATGGATCCACCACACAGAATAAAACCCTGGGGAACCCCTGGGGCAGGCAGTGGGTACTGCTGAACTCTGGGGGTGACACAGTCCCTGGTGGCCAGGGCACAGCAAATCCCAATCTTGGAGGTGTTTTGTACATGGAAAAGAGTCCGTAGGAATTTCCCAGCTGAGCAGAACAATGAACAGCATCAGTTCTGAATAAATGCCAGGTCCTGGCTTATGGGGAGTTGTGGATCACCTTCCCATGTTCCTTGAGTGGCCCGGCCCAGCTGACAGAGCAGAGCCTTCCCAACCCTTAGGAAAATTCCAGCTTCTCCACAGTTTACCCAAACTCTGCCCTTTCAATTCAATAATCTCAATAGTTTTTTCAAACCTGCAGCCATCGAGGGTCATCATGGGAGGCTGCAGAAATTACTTTAATCTCTACTAACTACTTTTCCCTTAATTAAAGATGGGGAAAACATTTAATTAACCTCTAAGATCTTATTAGTGACTTGTATTTGTCTCTTTAATGAGCTTATTATGAGTTTTGGAGGGCCCTCGGGCCCCGCATTGTTTGCAAATGTGCTTTGGCTGTGGTTTCTTGCATCCTGCAGCATCCCAAGCCCGCATCCCAGAGCTGCTGAGGTGCCTCCTCTCCTGGCTGCTGCTGCTGCCCGGGCGGGATGAGAGAAGCAGGTACCACAAGCCTCATCCCTTCTCCTCCCAGCTCCGGGGTGGTTCCACACCCACAGCCGGTGTTTTATCCCGCACAGCTCTCCCTGCTCCCGAGTGCTGGCACCTCCCTGGTGTCCCTGGAGCCGAGGTTTGTTGCCTGTGCTGCAGGTGAGGTTGGACCCGTTCCGGTTCATTCCTGGGCCAGGTGACACCCGCAGGGACAGGCTCTGGGTGACGCTGGAGGGAAATGCCAGGAGCTGCCAGTGTCTGTGTGCAGAGGGGCCACGGAGGTGACAGCCCCCGGGGGCTCTGTGACCCGCACAAAACAGGGAATTGCCAAGGAACAGCGAGAGGGGAGGGCACCGGCACTGCCCGAAATCCCAAAGTCCTCGGAGCGGTGCAGCTTTTTTGGGTATGGGCTCAGCACCCCGTGCCCAGTTCGGGGTCCCCCGGCTGTGTCCCCCCATGCCTGTGACCCCCCGGCCACCGCCCCACGGGGCTGGGATGTCGGAGCGGCTGGAGCCCCTTGTCAGCCTGGCTGGCAGCTCCGCGTGATGGACTGCGCTCTGCTTGTTTAGGTTTTGTTTCCAGCCACGACATTCGACCAAATTATTCTCCGCGAAGGGCTTTAAAGTTTCCCAAGTGCCTGTGAAAGCCTGGAAACGCTGATAGTGATCCTATTTCTCAGCTGAGTGACTGCATTCAGCCCCAGCCATATTGATATGCAAAACGTTAAGGGTCCCGGCTCTAAAGATGGTTTCTGTCTGCCCTGTGAAAGGGAACCATACTTTTTTAAAGCCCGGCCCTTTCTAAAGCCGCACAATACCATATAGACTATGCCATTTAAAGCATCTGAAGCGACCCAAAATGTATTGAAAGCTCGCTTTGCAGACTCATTAAGACCACTCAATGGGTTCTGGCAAATACCGTGCCAGGGCTGACCGCACGGATTAAGACTTTTGAAGTGTTACACAAACCCCCTGCTTAAACTAATTGCTGCCCCGCAGCTCACGAGGTCAAGTATTTGTATTCATTGCCTCCGAGAGGAGCCACTTACGGCTCTGTCCAGGTGAAGTCTGCACTTCATTAGATCAAGACAATAAAAGCAGCTTTGGTAGGAAGGGGATGAAATCTCCCGGCTCCTGCTCTGAGCCAAGCACAGGCTTAAGTCCACCTCAGCGGAGCTTGTGGTGCTTTCAAGAGCTCCAGTGGAGCGATGTGCTTCCAAAGAAAGTGTTTTGGTGCGGGATGGTGACAGTAGCCCTGAACCACTTGTGCTGTCGTGGAGCTTTGAGCAGAGATTCCTTGGAATTCCGAGTCCTCGCTGAGCATTCCTCTGCTGGGACATTTCATTCTCCAGGGTCATGGAATCCTGGAATGGTGACCTCAAAGCCCATCCAGTGCCACCCCTGCCATGGCAGGGACACCTCCCAATGTCCCAGGCTGCTCCAAGCCCTGTCCAACCTGGCCTTGGGCACTTCCAGGGATCCAGGGACAGCCACAGCTGCTCTGGGAGGAATTGCTCTGAGACTCCTACAGAGGCTCAGGGACAGGTGTCACTGTTGGATCTTCCTGCTCAAAACCTCTGGGAATAAAGTTCTAACAAGAGGATCTGAGCTGTGCTGGTGTTTTCTGGGACAGAGGGAGTTTGGGCAGCTGCTTGCTCAGGAGATGATGGCAAAACACCCTGTGCTGGTGGAGCTGGAAAAATGTCTCTGGAGCACCAGGTTAATTGGGGAAGTGCCAGAGCAAGAGGATGATGAAGATCCAGCTTTGCAGCCAAGTATGAAACGAAGTTTTCATCCCTGTCTCAGTTAACCAAAGTTTCCATTTCTAGACCTAATTCTGTTTTGAAAATCCAGTTATCCAAAGTTTTGTGGTTCCTGTTCTCTGGGCCTCCCTCTCCATTCCACTCCATAAGCCAGGAAGAGCAGGGCTGGAAGAGCTTTCCAAAGTTTTTTATTTACTCCTTTTTCTGTTATACCAGATTTAGGAGGACAGAAGGGAAAGAGCAAAAATAGGGAAGAAAGAAAGAAGAAAAAAAAGCTCCAAAAGCAAGAAGTTAAAACTTCCCTGCTTTTGCGTGGGTCTGGAGATGAGGAGAGCAGCAGGGCTGATTTTCAGTCCCATATTTCATCCTGAATGTTTATAACCTGTAACAGACAAAGTCATGCTCTTCCCTGGAGATGCCCATCCATCCCCATCCCCTTTCCCTGCTGCCATGTGTGTGTGTGTCCACACAACATTCTCCAGGTGAGGCTGCTGCTGCCAGGCACCCACCTGTGGGCTATAAAAGCTGGGAGGGGGCACTGGAGCCTCCCTGCAGCATTTCCCAAGGCTCTGCAGGGTGCAGAGGCTGTCCCAGCTCAGGGAGCAGGAGCTGGCACTGCCTGGTAAGTGGGGGCTGCTGCCAGGGGTGTTGGGCATCCTCCTGGCTGGATTTGGGGGCTGGGGTGGAGTTTGGGGCTGCAGCAGTGTGGTTGTGTGCAGCCATCATGTGCAAATGCCAAATTTATGCTCCAATTTGAAAACAGCAAGGCGTTGCCTCACTTAATTAAATTAAATCACGCAAAGAACCAATTGATGCCTTTCTGGCAGGATTCCCCTGAGCCCCAGGCCCTAACTGTGAACCCCTCGTGGGTATGGGGTAGAGGGGGCACATGTGAGGGGGCACTGCCCCCATGTCTCCTTCCCCAGGGAATGGGCACACATGGAATGGACAGGAGGCAGGGGATGGCTGGAGCCTTTGGGCTTGGCTCAGTGTGATGCCACTGCTGGTATTGGAGGAGAGAATGGAGCTGTAAGGGCTGACCCAGCCCCATTTGTCCCAGTTTATGTGGCTGGAAGTGCCGGTGCAGATCCCTAAGCCAATGCTCCCACTGCTGGTGCAGCCAGCTCTGCCCCAGCACTGCCATCCACGCTGGCAGCCACGCCTGGAAATCATCAGCGAGGGAATTTTCCCCTTTTTTCTTTTCCTTTTACTCAGAGTTTAAACTTCCATCTGATGGCTGATTGCTGAAGACCCCCCCTGGCAGCCACAGCATGCTGCTGGCAGATGCCAGAGGGAAGGAAAGTGTGAGGGACGGAGGGCAGCGGGAGAGAGGCCGGGAAACTGGGAAACACTCCTGGTGGGGATGGGAAAGGGGCCTGTGCAACAGCCAGCCTTTAATTAAGGGTCTTTAAAGAGCTTTCCCAGCTGGTTAACATTGCCTTGCCATATTGGAGTGGTTTAGAGGGAGTGACTCCCTTCCTGTCAGCCCTGTGCGTGTGTGATGGGTCCTGGTCCCTCACCCCTTTGGAAAAATGGGGCAGGGAAAAATGGGTCCATGCCTTGTGGAGAGGACAAGGAGAGCTCCCCACCCTCCCAGGGGAGAAGCTCTTTTTTTTATGCTGGTTGCTACACTCCAATGTCTTTAATGCAGCTCTCTGGAGCTGCTGGAGGGGTGTGTGTGTGTCAGTGGCACCAGCAGGGGCTGGAGGGGACAGCGTGTGGCACCCAGCACCCAAAGCCTGCACTGGGGTGGGTACTGGTGACAGGAGCCAGCCCTGGGCTGGGGGGACCTCTGAGGACAAAGCTGCAGCTCCAGTGCAGGAGCTCCTGTGGGGTCCTGGGACAGGGGCTGGGGGTGCCAGGGGGAACCCAGACCTGCTCTGCTGCCTCTGTCCTGCTGCTCCTGCTGGAATCAGCCTGCAGAAAGGAGTGCCAGCATTTCCCTGCTGCCAGCTGGGCACAGGCTTTGCTGTGCCTGCACTGAGGTGTGACTGCTGAAACTTCCTGGGGATTTATCCCATCTCTTCTGGCTTTATCTGCTCACCCCAATCCTCCCAGAGCCTTTCCTTCCTCCCTCCCACGCTGGAAGTGCCCTGTGCAAAATCTTCTTGGAGGCAAGAGCAGAGCTGCCATGGGCTGTGAGGGTGGGATGGGGACTATGGGGCCCTGTCCCTGTTTCACCAGGAGCTTTATTGGTGCCTGCAAGGTTCTGCTGAGCTTTCAGCCTCCAGCTGCATTTGCAGAGGAGAAGGTGATGCAAAGCCAGCTCCAAGTGTCCTGAGAGTGCTTTGCTCCCCTTTTTCCAGAAAAGCATCCCCTGACCACTGGAGCAGGGAGCATCCCTGCAGTTTGCTCTCCTGTTCCCTTCATCCAAGTTGGGGCTGAGGGATGCACAGCTGACCACCATCCTCCTCCTCCTCTGCATGTCCCAGCCTCACCACAGCATTCCCAGCTTGAGGTTCCCCACTCTGTCAGCTCCAAGGACATGGATATTGCTGGAGCTCCCTCTGCTCCCACAGCCTGCTTTTATCTCTGGAAAAAAAATCCTAATAAAAGCCAAAAGGCAACTTTAATAGTGTAATATTAGAGAGGGCTGGGAGGGAAAAGCTCCTGCCTGGGGCGATGGCACAGCTGGGGTCCCAAGCACGGATCCACACTTCCATTTAGGGAGGCACAGGGAAAATGGGGGGAAAAACAAATTAAATCAATGTTTGTTAGGCTTGGCTGATGTGTGCTGCGCTCAGGGAGGGGGAGCCCAGGCTGAGGCTCCCGTTACCTTTAGGACAGGTATTGGGATTATTCTGTCTGAGGCAAGGCCAGCTGTGAACCTGCCTGTGCAAGGTGTGAGCCTCGAGATCCTGGAGCAGCCTGCCCAAGGATGGGCATCCCTCAGCAAGGGGCACAACCAGGCAGCAAAATCCAGGCAGAGGCTGAAATAACCGGCAGAAAACATTCCAAGCCCGGAGAGGCTTCGCAATAATTTCCACATTCCGTAATTTTTCTCAAGAGGGGAAGAGAGGCAAGCCTGGAATAATTACCCACACAAGCAGCCATTGAAACGTTCTGTGCTGCGAGTACTGATCACTTACTGTACTTAACAAGACAATTTTGGCTCTCGGAGCATAAAAGCAAGCAGTGATTAAAGCTCTTGTTTGCAGGATCCATGAGCCAAAGCACTAAAGTCTGTTGCTAGATCCAAGTCTGGACTTGGCAAGTGGCTCCTGCGTGGGGAGTGAGCCAAGGTGGAGTGGCTGTGCTCGGGATCTGCGGGGCTCGGGGTGCTGGGCTGGTCCCTGCCACTTCCAGGGGTGTGGGGGTGACTTGTGCTCCCAGCCCTGGGGCTGAGCTGGGATGTTTTGCAGGGAGTGGAAGGTGGTGTAACTCTCTGGGGCTGGGAGAGCCTCCTGGGTGGTGGGAAGGAGCAGGTGCTGAGCTGGAATTGGGTCAGGGGGTGTCTGCTGCTGTCGCCCTGTGAAGGCTGGGAAGGTAAAAGGCCCTGGTGTGTGCAGGCAGTGCTGCAAAGTGAGGGGCTTGGCTGGAGGCAGAGCCTCTGGCACCTCATGCTGCTGGATTCAGGGATCCCAGCTTGGGGATTCTGAGTTTCCAGGGTGTCTCAGGCTCCAGCTAAACTCAAGGAGCTGTTCCCTGCTGAGAGGGCCACTGGGATATCATGATTGCCCATGGGTAAAAGTGCTGAAAGTGTCCTTTGTGCTGTGCTGGGCACCACCCTGCTCAGAAATGCTGCCCTGAGATGGACTGGCACCAGCAGGGCCAGGGGTTGACTGGCACCAGCAGGGCCAGGGGTGGACTGGCACCAGCAGGGCCAGGGGTGAACTGGCACCAGCAGGGCCAGGGATGGACTGGAACCAGCAGGGCCGGGGTGAACTGGAACCAGCGGGGCCAGGGATGGACTGGCACCAGCAGGGCCAGGGATGGACTGGAACCAGCAGGGCCAGGGAGAGCTTGCAGCATCACTGGGGGTGTTAGTGCAGCATCTGTGAGGATCCCTGCTCAGGGGCCTTCTCCCAGCCTGGCTTTGTGGCTGACACAGGGGTTTGATGCAAGGTTATCCCCCCTGGGCAGTGATATTTTGGCAGAAAAGCCCAGAGGAGCTGGCTGTGGGTTCCCACAGGTACTCTGTGATGCTCAGGTCTCCCCTAAACCCAGGCACTGGTGCCCTGCAAGGATGGGCAGCCCTGGGACACCCAGGGCAGGGTCTGCTGCAGCACAGCCTTGTCTGAGGGGCTTTATTTTACCCTGAGGGTCTTCAATGCTGCCAATGTCAGTGGTGCAGTGCGTGGTGTGAGTGTCCCAGGATGGAATCTGGGTGTTGCTGTCCCTTCATGGCTCTACTCTGGGTGCTGGTGGGATGAGCTCTGCCAGGGGTGGGCAGGCAGCTCCAGCCCTGCTGGGGACAGAGGGAGCTGGGAATGGCTCGGAGCCAGGACTTTGGCATAAATCAGCCCCCTTTGGTTCAGTGCAGCTGCGTGATTGAGATCAGGTCAAGATCTGGTTCAGATCTTCCTCTCTGCTTGTTAAGCTCCTGTCCTTGAGGACAGTGTGGGTTCACCTCGGAGGGAAGATAAATGAGTCCCAGTGTAGCAGCACTAAATCTATTCAGCCTTGTGTTGGGCTTTCCAGGGCTCTCTGTGCTGCAGGACAGGGAAAGCATCCAGGGAAATCCTTCAGATGAGAGACGCAGCTCTGTATGGGAGCATCATGCAGAGTCCCCTCTGGCCTTTCCCCCGGAAAAAAAGCAAGAATTCAGATGTTGAATAAATTCCACAGACATTACCTATGCTAATTGAGTGACTGCTTACACAGGGCTGTTACTGCTGCTTTCTCCTCAACCATCAAACCAAATCAGCTCCTTGCAGAGAGCTTTTATTTCCAGCAGTGACCTCCTGGCTGTCCTGGAGTGCTGAGGGTGCTGTGGAGGTCCAGCTCGTGGTGTGACTGTGTCCCTTGGGTGCCTCTGCTCCAGCCTGGATGCAGTAGAGCAGTTGCTTTCTGTTAAATTCCTGCTGGCATGAACAGGGAGCATCCCATGGTGGGCACAGGTGTCTGCAGGGATGTCCCTGCAGCACTGGCCATCCTGCCAGCACAGGGCACAGCTGCCACCAGCACCCACTTGGGAGCTGCACTTGGCTTTCTTGGCTTCATTTTTGATGGAAAAGAGCATTTCTGGAGCAGATCTGGCAGCCCTGGGAGGGCCCTGGCAGATGGGCAGCCTTCATCCACGGCCCTGCTCTTTTGGATGAGTTGTGCTTGTTGGAATTATTTACTGCATTGGTCGATAAACACTCTGGGCACTGGGCTGTATTTCATGATCACCACACTCTCCATGTGCCTGCTGTTATATTTCAAGAGCATAAATAACAGTGGGGCAGCGGCAGAAATTAAAACCAAACACACAGAACGATTTACACCCAGAATTTTTCAACACAGAAAGGAAAGGAAAAACCCCCCCGGGCTGTGCCCCTCACTTCCAGCCTTGCCTTTCCTGGGGTGCAGGTGCCTCTGGCTTTGCTCCTGCCTCCAGCTGAGGGGACAGTGGCTGTTTTTGAGAAGCCACCTGCTTTGCCCACATCCCCTCATGTGTGGGGACACGGTGCCAGGCTGGCTGGTGCCACGTGGCACCCGAGGGCCCCCCTTGGCACACCCCGCCTGCCATCGGCGGTGCCACCCCGCAGTTTATTTTCCCAGTGAGGGAAACATCCAGCAGCATGTGCTGCAGTCTCCAGGTTGTTTGTTTTCCTTCAAAATGCAATAGAGACCTAATTAGACGAAAACAAACTCTCCTGAAGAGCGAGGTTATTCAGAGCAGGCAGCCAGGGCTGGGTTCCCTTCCCTCTGGTAGCGTTTAAGCCTTTCCCCCGCACGGGTGACGCAGCCGTTCCTCATAAATCAGCGGAGGTAGGAGCACATTTGCTCCCCTGGCTTTGAAGAGGCGTCAGATCTCCGAACAGAGGCTTCTTGCTGGGTGATCCTCTGGGGCTGGTTCTCATTTCCTTGTAGGAGGTGGGTCTGGAGCCCATTTTGTGCATTTGGGAAGGCTGGTGGAGGGGGAAGGGGGAGGAAAACGAATGACTTTGCTTCGTTGACAAAAAGAAAAGCCTCCACACCACAAGCGCTGTGCCCCATTAACGTCCCACTGACACAATTATTCACCAGGAAGACGCAGATATTGATTTGGCAGGAACTGCACGTGCCATGGCAGGGCTGAGGCTGAATGGATCCATAAACTGAAAGTGCTGCTAAACTGGGACTCAGTGTGGCCCTGCCACATCATCTGAGGTACTTCTGGGGCTTTCACCCCTCTGGTGTCACTGCTGGCATCGCTGTACACCCAAAATCATCAGGTGGTGGCACCGAGAGCTGGGCTGCTCATGCTCCTTGTGAAGGGCCTCTGGGCAGTCAGCTTTTGGGGGAACCACCTCCCAGGGGATGGGGATGAATGGGGGTACTGGGAAGGGCAGCTCCTCTGCCCAAGGGATTGCATCTTAATAGATGAAAAACTGCCAAGCTGAGGCATCAAGGGCCCCAAACATGGAGGTTTCTTGTTCAGTTCTGCACAGTTTTTACACCTTGAAGAGAAGATGTTAATGCACACCAGTGGCACAAGGCATCCATTGCTGTCCCAGCCATGCTCACATCCATCCCAAATCTCTCCTGTGCCTGCGTTATCTGGGAAGGGCTCAGAGGTGTGTCCCTGCAGAAGCTTCAGCTCTGTGTTAGCGCCAGGTTGCTGTAAAACTTTTAAAATGAGGAATTTCCATCACCTCTGTGGCAGCCTCTGGGTGTGCCTGGGCTCTGAGGAGCTGGGCACTAAGGCTAGGCACCCTCTGGATTTGGCCTGCCAGACTCTTCCACCTGGGAATGACTTGGCTGCTGCCCCGGGGAAGCATCGCAGGCTGCAGCCAGAACCGCTGCGCTCATCCAGGCAGCGAGAAACACCCTGGAAGAATTTTAAGGACTTCATCTGGCAGGTTTGGAAAGGTAATTGTAATGCGAAGGTGGAGCTGGAACATTCCTGCTGCGCCGGGGCCGTTTGCAGCGAGAGGAGCTGGCAGCAGGAGAGCTGCTGAGTGAGGAGCAGGCGCTGCCATATGGAGCTGCTCGCTCACGAAAAGCTCAGCCAGGGCCAGGGCTTGGCAGCCCTGCTGCACAGAGCCCCTGTGTGTGAATAAATGTTGCTCCTCGGGGTTGCAGGATGCAGCTGTGGGCAGAAAGAGCTGTAATTTGGCCCCAGTTCAGCAGAGAAATCACATATGAGCTCGGGGAGCAGGACATGAGTGACTCCCCGGCAGAAATCTTGTGATTAAACTTGCTCTCTGCTGGGTCTGAGCTTTCATCTGGCTTGACTTTTGTGCCTTGGATCACCCTTGGTTTTCCTGGTGATGGCAGCTTCCTGTGCTCCATCGAGAGTCTGTCTGAGGCAGGAGGTTTGTGGAGGGGAGTTTGGGATTTGCTGAGGAAGGTGGCAATGGGGAGGCTGAAACAGGCTGGCAGGGCTGTGTCTTATTTCTGGTGATAAGAGCAGGGAAGGAGAAGGAAGAAACTCACTGAAATTGGAATATTGGGCATTTCGGAATGGTAAAGTAAAAAAAGCCCTAGCAAAACTGCTTTTAAGCATAGTCTGTGGGAGTTTGTAGTCTCGAGGTCCTCCAGAATCTGAGCATGGGAGATGAGATGAGGAAAGCATGAGGTGCAGGAATGAAGTCACTCTGCTGCTGTTAGATGGGAGATGCATTGGAAGGGAATCAGACTTGAAGTCTGGAAGTCCCAAACCCATCCCTTGCATCCCAGCCCTGTTCCCTGCTGCCTCTTTCAAACCACGTGTCCAAGGCCAGGCTGGACAGGGCTTGGAGCAACCTGGGACAGTGGAAGGTGTCCCTGCCCATGGCAGGAGGAGTGGAACTTTGTTGAGCTTTAAGATCCCTTCCAATCCAAACCATCCCAGGATGTATCCATGAGATGGGATCCCAAGGGCACAGCACTGGCTGCTCCTCTGCTCCTGCCCTGATCCTTAATCGAACTCGAGCTGCAGTGGAGCTCCATCAGGGACACACGTGGCCTCCACTCTCCTCACACAAAGCCAATTCCCCCTTTCCTCCCATAAACAGGGAGTTCAGTGCATCAGGGAGCCCCGTGACTCGGGACAGCGACCGTGCGGGAGAGCTCCAGAGAGGAAACGCTAATGGAGAGCGAGACAAGAGCAAATCCAAAGGAACAGAGGAAACCCTTGTTAGATCAGGGCTGAGCCAGTAGGTCTGGAGGTAGTTAGAGCTGTACAGCACGCAGCAGTCTGTAATATTTTATTCCAGGGATATATATTTCCGGGACAAGTTGTTAGATTGACCTCTAGTGTTCATTTTCTTAAGGGAGAATTTCTTGATCCAGTCCTGTTTTGATCAAGTCTCGTACCTTTGCACTTTGAACAGGCTTTTGAGGGGAGGTTTTGTTTTTCTACTGGATAAACCCTCCAAATGTCAGTGTGGGTCTGCAGGAGTTTTCTAACGAGCTGCCTGCCAGGCAGCCAGGAGGGCTGTGGAGATGTTGACACACGATTCCCTCAGAAGGGCTGGATGCAGTCCTGGCTCTCGGAGGCAGTGGGAGCCCTGCCACCACCAGGCCGGGGCCAAACGCTCAGCCAGGAGATCAAAGGTGGATTTGTGCTGGAAAGTTTAGCTTGGATGGGCCCTTTGGATTTCTCTGGTGCTCCCTTCACTGAATTCTGCGGTGAGGGAAAAATTTGATTTACTCTGAGATCCCAGTTTTCTTTTACAGCTACCCCCATCTGTCTTTGAGAATTATATCCTAAGTTTTCCTCCTTGTGAAGTGCTCATGTTTGAGGCTTGCTTGGAAACTGGAGTAACTGGAGGTTGGAAGGGTTTTTTCCAGTATTGTCACTGGGAGATTCTCATCCCATGTGTCCTAACTGGTACTGATCAGTCTCATGTGCCTCCAGCAGAAATCCAGATATCATTTGGGTTTGGTTTCATGGATTTGAATGGCTGGAAGTGTCTGAAAAGCAGCCAACAATGCTAAATATCTTCTTCTCTTCCCCTCTCAATGCATTCTTCCTCTGTGTCAGGGAGCTGTCACTAGAACTATTTTTAATTGTTGTGTGTTTAATTCACGATGTTTTGTTGGAAAATATTCATCACTTGTTTGCTCAGAGAGGGAGGAGGAAATTCTGGTCTTGGGGAAAGTGATGAAAATCCAAGTCATTTCACTGAGCCCACATTATTTTGGAATTATGTGCAGGAAAAGTTATTCTCTATAGCCTGAAGGCTCTAAAAAGAAGAATTTTAAAGTTCTGTAGTCTCAGTCAAGTTAAGCATCAGACTGAGGGCTTTAAATCTTGGTCAATCAAAGCCTGAGCTTCAAACAAGCAAGAAAATTGAAGAAAAAAGCATTGTGTCAGTGCTTTCAAGCAGTGAGATCTTATATGGGCATCTTATTCTGCCTTTTTGCTAGGAAAACTACACAGGTTAGTTCTGGGATGAGTTTATTTGCTAAATATTCATTGAAAATAAACTGTCTGCTTAGTGATGATGCAGCAGGTCTCAGGTTTTAGCTGTGGTGCTTCTGTTGGGCTCTCACCCTGTCCTGGCACCTGAGGGGAGCTGATTTTGGTGCAGGGGCTGGTGCCGATGGCTGCTGTTCCTCTCCAGGCTGTGCCACATCCTTTTCGTGACATTCCTGCTCCACCACTGCTGCAGGAGGGAATAATTAGTGATGGAATCATGAGGAACTGAGCTGGCTGATGAGCAGGAACCCAGTCTCTGCCTGGGAGGGAGAGGAGCAATGCCGTGCCAGGCTCCAGCCCTGGGAATGCCATTCCCTCCTTGCCCATGGGAAGAGCAGCTACATGACCCACAGAGATTTACACCTTAAAAAAACCCACTTTTTTTTTGGTCTTTGCCAGAAATGGAGCTTTTCTTGTGCAGAGAGAGCTGTTGGCATTCCCAGCAGAGCCCTTGGCACGTGGCTCTGTCTGCTCACACCCATACTGGGGTCTGAGCCCCTGCAGCCTCGTGCTGCTGCCACCAGCCTCAGGTCTTGGCATCTTCCCTGGCCCTGGGAAGGCAGAATTAGCCCAGATGAGATGGGAACCAGCCACAGGTCGTGTTAATTTTACAAGGTTCTGGGTTGTTGTGTTTTTCCATGCTGCAGGCAGTGATGGTGCTGCTCAGAGCAAGGAAATCCCACTGGGACAGCACTGGGATGGTTCCAGTGCTGGGCACCAGGATGGGGGAGAACCAGGCTGGAGTGAGAGCTGAACAAAGACTCAGAGAAATTTAGATTCAATATCTCTGAACACACACTGAGCACCTGTTGGCTGCATCAGCACCTGCATTGTTGCTGCTGGAGGTGTCCATCCTTACTCCATCTGCACTCCCGAGGCTCTGCCAGCTCAGGTATCAGCCAAAACCACTGAGTACCTGCAATAATCTGCTGCTTTTAATGCATTCAGTCAGGCCAATTACATAAAATTACACGTCTGCCCTCTCCATTTTACCAGTTCTTTGGGTCCTAAGGATGTATAAATATGCAATGAGCCCTCTCAGTAAACGCTGCGGGCTGTGGAAAATGCACAGAGCAAATATTTTTAAATAGCTCTGGTTTTGGAAATGATTTCTGAAATGTCTCTGCTGGTGCTGGACTTTCTTCCCCTGAACGCGAAGTGCGCTGATGGTCACGTAACAAATTGCTAAAGAGAATTACGAAATGGCCTTTGCACTCCTTGACCATGCCAGTGAGCGTAATTTAAATAAATCTATTCACGAAGGCCTAATTAGCAGGGACTGGGCAATTTGCAGCCTGGGATGGGAAGGCTGTGCCGATCACAGGCAGGGTGCTAAGTGCCGCTGAAGTGCCGGAGTTAAAATCACTTGGAGCTTTCAGGGATCAAGCGCTAGATCAGACAAACACTGAATTTACACTGCTGCTCTCCCGCGGGGGCTGGTTCTGTGTGGCACATGGATTTTAGGAAACCTCTTCTGGCCTTTCTCTCGCCTCTGTTTTCCCAGTTGTCAAAGGGAGATAACGATGCTGATTGCTTTTTGAGACCACTTTGAGGTCAGCTCGGATACAAGTTGAGTAGCATTTGTTTTTGCAGATGCTCTCCAGTGTTTGTATTAAAAATTCCTGACTGGGAGAATCAGCTGGCATCGTAAGTCAGAGGGATAAAGGCAGGTTAGACATTTGTTGGTTATAAGCACCGAAAAAAGGTGTTATTTGTTTGCAGTAACCACTGAAGTCCCCGGCTGTCCCTGAGGTGCCATGTGCTGTATGAATGGCAGAATTCACAGTGTCACCTGAGACAGGTATGCCCATCAAACGAGTCCTTGGCTCGGCATCTGCAAGTCAGAAATTCAGCGTCTAATCAGACATCTCGGAGGGAAAGAACCGCGGTGTCACTTTGTCCCCTGCCTTTGTGCATCCTGTCACGATGGCCCTGATAATGTCTTCCCAGCAGGAGCTATCCTGGGAAAGTAAAAAGCAGCTTTTTTCCCCCCGCAAAATGTACATTGAAAATAGGAGTGGAAGCAGACCACAAAGCAAACCCTCCCGGTGATTACGGGGAGCCGAGGAGAGACACAACAGCACCCTTGTTCTGGTGGCTTTGAAACGGAACAAAAGCCTGGAGGGGACACGGCAGAGTCGGGTTTCACCTGCCCTTTGTGGCGGTGGGAGAGAAGCAGCTCCAGCTGGGCAAATCCCAGAGGAAGCGGGGACCTACCCGTGCACAAGATCCCGGTGGGTTCTGCAGTGCTGCGCTGCAGCAGGTGCTTGTGTCCCACCAAAACCTTGCTGAGATACTGGTCCAGCTCAGCTCCTGCAAGCCCGTGGGCTGTGCTCCCGATTTGTCACTTCTGCAGCAGTGGATAACCCACAGGTCTCATTTTCAGGGAATTTTTTCCCCCATTTTGCATTGCAGTTCTGGCTGTAAGGATGAGACTTGTACCTTTGCCAGCATTTCCCAGCTAGTGCCCAGGTTCTCCTTCCCATTCAGTGAGGATCCTGTCACCCAACTCATTATCTTCTGCTTGTTCATTAGCTTGAGATAATGAAAACAAAACCGTCAAAAAAATTCCATATTGTGTTTAGACATCAAACCTATGAAACAAAGTTAGATCCATGGATCATGCTGTATAAAAGGTGACCTAAAAAGAAAAAAAACCCACCCAGGCTGTCAGTTCCCTGGCATCCCGTTTGTCATCAGCACGGGATAATTATCGTGGATTTTTGTGACACAATAAATACGAGAGCACAGGTGAGATCCATTTTCAGCTGTTTAATTGAAGAAATGAAAGATCCTGTAATACAGAGTCAATAGAGAGAATTTGTCAGGCTATGTTAAAAACTTCCAATAGCTGCAACCTTGGGGTTATAAAATAACTCATCAGGAGTAAAGTTTTTTATGACGCAGAAGTGATGGGTATTGATTTTATAAAATATAATTTTATATTCAGTATAAATGGAGAAAACTGCTCTAGCCAGCCTTCTGCAGAGCCTGAAAATATAAGGACGGTTGGGTGCGAATCAATACAAATATCTTTAAACCAGAAATTTTGATTAATTTATAAAATACAGGCTGCAACTTTTTTTTCCCATTAAAAAAAAAAAAAAAAAAGAAGAAGAAGTAGGGAATGGTTTCTCCAGACATTTCTGCAATTTGCTTTGTCTTGCTGGTGCATTGTGCATTTATACTTGTAGAATGTGACTTTAAATTCCCGATCTGGTAAGGGAATCACAGGGTTCTTTGGGTTGGGAGGGACCTTAGAAACCACCCAGTTCCATGGGCACGGACCCCTTCCACCATCCCAAGGTGCTCCAAGCTGGCCTTGGACACCTCCAGGCATCCAGGGGCCACCACAGCTTCTCTGGGAATGCTATTCCAGGTCCTCCTCACCCTCACAAGGAACGATTCCACCCCAAAATCCCTCCCTGTTGTTACCTTATCAAGCCCAGAGACTCCAGACCTGCTGAAGATCCCTCAGAAGGTGCTGGGATGGGAGAACGTCTCCCCTCAGCCCGCGCCCGCCCTGAGGGAGCCGGGACCTTTTCCCGCCACTGCGCGGGCGCCATTTTGTCTCCTTCACCCACTGAGGGGCTGTGAGGGGCCTGGGGGGCACCTGAGGGGCTGGAGAGCCCAGGAGGAGGTTGAAGGGAAGGTGAGGACGTGTTGTGGTGCATCCCTAACAACTACAAGGGGGCACCTGAGGGGCTGAAGAGCCCAGGAGAAGGGTGAGGAGGTTGAAGGGGAGGTGAGGGGGCACCTGAGGGGCTGAAGAGCCCAGGAGGAGCCACTACATGGGCATAATTTTGTCTTCTTCACCCACTGAGGGGCTGTGAGGGGTTTGAGGGGCACCTGAGGAGCTGAAGAGGGTGAGGAGGCTGAAGGGAAGGTGAGGGGGCACCTGAGAGGAATGGTGGGTGTGTGAGGAGGGTTTAGGGGTCCATGATGGGCTGAGGAGCACCTGAGGAGGTTGAGGGGATCCTGAGGGATGCCGGAGTGGGGCAGTCCTCAGAACCCGGAGCATTTAAAATCCTAATTTGCCATTTTAATCTTCCTCTGATACAGGTCTTCCAGCACTGGTTCCTTTGACACGACCCAGCTGGTGTGAGGTACAGCAGGTAACAATATTTAACTTCTTCTGAGGTGAGAATATTACCCTGCCTTGGAGGGATGCTGAGGTGACTTTCCTACAGAAGGAAACATAAATTCTTCCATCTAATGGGATGGGGACAGGTTTGAGGGCCCCATTGTTCAGTGGTTTCATTGTTCAGTAAGGCAAATTTGGGCTGTCTGTCCCTGAGAGTGTAGTTTGAAATGCTCTTTTAGAAAAATCATTTGGTTCTCAGGTAACTACATTTTCCTTTAAAATGTAGGCTTATTTGTTCTCTAGTTCAACAGACTTTTATCCTAATGCCTGATGAAATGGTTAACAATTCTCATACGAGATTCCAGCTATAATGACTGTGAAAGCCATTCAGGATTTGTTCTAAAGATTGAACAGGCATCCTCTGAAAAATGTCACCAGTTCCCTCCTATTAAAGGTTATTAAGATTCGGACAATGAGATGGTTCCTTTTACAACAACAAAAAAATAGAATCTGACAACTATTTGTTAAGTATCTAAATGTCTCTGAGGAACCCATGAAATAATAAGAGGCATTCAGAGGGTCTAACAAAGCACCCATGGCCCCACTTTGGCATCTCCAGAGAGAACCTGGGTGCTCTCAGGGCTGAGCAGTAAATGCCACGCTGGCAGCCTGAAAAGAACTGGTTTTCACAAATTTTATTTTACTAAGTTCAGAACTTTTCTATTTTGAGAAAGGAATAGACTCACATTTTAAAGTGGTTTAATATTTAGTCCAAAACCTCAATTAAAGGTGCTTTGCAACCCAACACTCCTCTTTCCTCACATATAAATTGCCTTTTATATATGAGCTGCCTCATTAAATTCAGTTGGGCTTCCCGGAGAGAAGGAGGGTAAATATTTTTCAGAGCCTGGTGCTAATGGAGTCATTTAATGATGAATAATAAATAAAAATTACAGGCCTTTATTTGAGAAGCTTAGGTAGAGCTGTCACAGTAAAATTCATAACTTCCATCGCCAGATCCAAACAATAAAGAATTGTCTACTTCAGATGGCTTGAAATGCCTCTTATTGAAAACAGATGCTATTAGGTCAAAACATTTATGTTAAAAAATAACTTGTTATTCTCACTGTGAATGGTCTTAAGTGATTTGTTTGGATTTTTACAAAATCTAAGTCAGTTTCCTCAAGTTTCAGATAAAGAATGGCTCATTCTCGTCCAGCACGGGACTTTGTTGCACTTTCAGATCTGCATCCAAACCTTGCTCGTCCTGTAAGTCTCACAGCCATGCTCCTTTTGTTCCCAGATGAAACTGTATCTGAGTGTCTTATATTACTGCAAAAATTATGTAATTGATGTGCATTTAGGTAGTGATAGCATGAGTGCAATTGTCGGGTAGAAAGGACCTTCCCTTCTTTGTGTGCAAAGCAGCAAAATGAAAATGGATGCTGCTGTTGTCCACAGCCTGTGGGTACCACAGGCACAGATATTGACTGGACAATTCAATGTTCCAGAGGCTCCTTTGTAGCACTTTCAATGGATGCTGAATTAGTGAAGAGATTATTAAAGACGTGACAGAGTCAGCATTATGCAGCCACAATAATCTGTGACCTCAGCAGTCTCTCACGGCACGCTAGGAAGGCAGGGTAGAAATCTCACAGTTCTGTGGCAGGGTTGGTTCTGTTTCTTTGGGATAAAAATGGGTTTGGACAGAATCCCAGACTGGTTTGCACAGAATCACAGACTGGTTTGGGTTGGGAGGGAGCTGGAAGCCCATCCAGTGCCACCCCCTACCATGGGCAGGGACACCTTCCACCATGCCAAGGTATCCCCATCCAACATCCCTGGGACACTTCCAGGGATCCAGAGGCAGCCACAGCTTCTCTGGGAATTCTATTCCAGGCTCTCCCCACCCTCACAGGGAAGGGTTTCTCCCCAGTATCCTAAACCCTCTCTCTTTCAGGTTGAAGCCATTCCCTGTGTCCTGTCACTCCCCTGTAAAGAGTCTCTCTCCGTGCTGTCAGCTCCTTCAGCCATGGGAAGGCCACAATTAGGTCACCACAAAGCTTCTCTTTTCCAGGATGAGCAATCCCAATTCCTTCAGCCTTTCCAATCATCCTGAAGCCTCTTCTGGACTCACCCCAACAGCTCCATGTCCTTCTTGTGTTGGGACCCCAGGGCTGGAGCTCTGCAGGTGGGGTCTCACCTGGGCAGAGAGGCAGAATCCCCCCTCCCCTGCCCCAGGGAAGTCCTGATGTTCCTGAAAAGAGTGAAAACACGGAGTTTTCCCATTCCCACTGCTTTTTATTTGGGATGGCACTTTTTTCCTCGTTTACTTTAAACAAATGAAAGAGGAATCACAGAAAAGGGATGATCTAAGAGAATTTCTATCCCCTTACAGCCATATTGATCCAAACTGATCTTCAGCAATGCTAATTTAACCTGTCATTCACAGTTCCTCCCAAGTAATGATCCACTAACCCAGTTAAAAGCTTTTCTTTTACAAACAAAACTAATCTTGAGTACAGCAGTTAGCAACACGGCAACGAAACTATTTTCATAAAATAATAATTTATGATAGAATGATCAGTGTGCGTTGTGTTAGGACGTTAAAACAGCTGAACACACAGTTTGAAGTATCAAAATGGCACGGTTTCTGAGCTTGCTGTTTATTTTAAAGAGTGAAAGAGATTCAAGTGTAAACACTCGCAGTGCGTTCATGAGTTGGTTGAGCAGCCCCGAGCTGTGCTCTGCCAAAACAGGCACCGTGGGGGGGTTTTCCCCTCCTCTTTTGGGGAAATGAGTGCAGTTGCACAATGAGCTGATCAAGGAAATGATCTCTGGAAGTTTTTCTCCCTTCCTCGGTCCAAAATAGTTTTCAGCCAGATCACTTCCTTCTGCCAGCTCCCCGGGTAGGCTCGGTGTTGGAGACACAGAGGTGAACATATTTACAGCAGATTTCTTTGAGAAATTGGATATTTACATCAGCAATTAGGCACAATCAGCCTAATTTCTGCAGGCACTCATCCTAAATGTCAGTTCTTTTGGCATTTGATGGTGAGATATGGGGAATGTTGCATTCTGATGTAGTAGAATTTTTTTTAAATTAAGAAACAAAACCCGAAAATAGAAAAACAAAATCCTAATCAGGCTCACTGCATTCAGTTAGTGTGGCAGGGGGATATTACACTGCTGTACACAAGTAGCCTTTTCCTGAGTGTCTCCATCCCTGCAGGATAAGGCAGTTCCCGTGCTCCCTCTAGTGATCCCAAGGAAACTGGAGAGCTGATTTTAGAGCATATCGATATCGGGGCAGTGAAGGCAGGCAGGTCACGCTGCTTTGTGAATGGGTACAAAATGAATCCTGGGTGCGTTATTGAATTGTAAACCTGCCCCTCCCACCCAGCTCTGGAATTCCGCTGGAACGGGACAGCCAGGAATGCCAGAAGGGCTCGTGTGAAGGAGCTGGGGCTGCCCCTGGATCCCTGGGAGGGTCCAAGGCCAGGCTGGACAGGGCTTGGAGCAGCCTGGGATGGTGGGAGGTGTCCCTGCCATGGCAAGGGTGGCACTGGATGAGCTTTAAGATCCCTTCCAACCCAAACCATTCCAGGATCCTGTGAGGTGGAACTGATGTGGGATGCTTCATGTTTTGAAGGATCCCGGCAGCACTGCACTGTCAGTCTGTTCTTCCAGCTCTTATCCCACTGACTTTCCTTGCTGACCTCCTAAATCCTAAATGAGCACTGCAAAACTTTTCTCTGACACCAAGGACCACCTAAAAAACAACAAAACCCTACCACACAGCTGTTGTATTATATTATAGATAATATAGCTATATCTACATGTATGTGTTTGCTCCCAGTAGTTGTGTTTGACAATTGAGAACAGGATGTTTTTACATAATAAGCACAGGTTTAGCAAAGCAGAATAAAATTGATTTTAGTCTGAATCAGCAGAAAAGCTCCTTGCCTCAGCACCCTTGGAGTCAGTTGAAAGGCAGCAAGAGAGAGGCACCTGTGGAAATTTAGGTTGCTTGGCTGAGGCCAGGATAAGCTCCTGTGGGTGCACACGTGTGGCTCGTGGTGCTGACAGCCAGGAAAACCTTGGACACTTCACTGTAAAATAAATCCTGTCCAGACTTTCCATGGAGTATTTGAGATCTGAGTCCTGTGCAGAGAGCATGAAACAACAACATTGCTGCCTACCTGAGGAGAGATTGCTGTAGAACAGCCAAAATTGTGAAGCTTTGGGGTGAACTTTTGTCCTCCCATTTTCTTCACAAACAGAAACAGATGTATTTATTTTAATATTTTTATTAGTCACAATTTTTTCCTAAAGTAAACTTGTGTGTTTATGTTTTATTCTTTAGCTCATACGGTACCGTGGAATAAATAGATTAAAATGATTACCAGTCAGAAATATGTTTATTATCATCAGCAGAGTATAATTCCATGAAATCTAATTCATCATCTACATCTGGGTTTAATCTTGTACTCTATAATCTTTTTATTTTTCAGAATGTAATCGGGGTGGTTATTGGGAAAACAGATGTCAGAAGCTTTCCAGACCGAAAAAGTACAGTCCCTTTAAACTCTTTTTCCTTCATTTTCTTCAAGGGTGTAATTTGGCAGAGATGACCAAAATCAATATTTAAATGATAAACAGATTTCTCAGTGTAAAATGGATAAAATAAAAATGCACCCCCCCCCCAAAAAAAAATAAAAAAGGTGTCTGTTGGAGAAAGAAGATGAAAGAGCAGCATTGGTTTGGGTAAACCATATCAATTAGAAATTGGAAAATCTCTGCCATGGAAGAGTTTCATGCTCTGAAGATGGAACCAATATGAACCCACTCTTCCATAAATGCTGCTGGAATGGAGCTGGTGCCTTCATATTTGTTCTCTCTTAAAACAGAAATGTTGAGGATATGTCTTGTGGAGTGACACAAGTAATTTCTGGCCTGAGTAGCAACAGCTTCATCTGGCACAAAATGGGAATTGTATGTTGTTAATACAACATTAATTGGGAATTGAAATAACAAATTTACAGTCAGGGCTGGTACAGACGCTGTCAGGAAGCACCTCCAGCCCTGGAGAGCCATTCCAGCTCCAGGAGAAGGGCTCAGTTCTGCTGTCATTGGCTCCTGCTGAGCTGCTGGAGGGCTGAGATTTTAGGAGAAAATCATTGCTGGTGCCACCCAAGTGCAGAGTCTGGGTGTGTGTGCTCCATGGACCTGCACTCAGGGCACTCTGGGGGATCACTGCAATTCTCCTTGAGAATTTAGTAACTATTGTATCATGTTATCCCTGGGAAGCTGCGTGAGACAGGCCAGGGCTGCAGACAGCGATATCCTGAATTTCCCCTAGCACTGGGAACGCTTTGCTTTATTCAGTGAACCCCCTGGGCAATGAGCCTGGGACATCAGCGAGGTGGCGGCGTCACCCCCGGGGTCAGCCCAGCTCCTACAGAACTGGCGCTGTGTGTACAAATTATTCCTTTTGTTATTTGCCGAGCCCTGTCACCTCCCACAGCTCCTGCACTTGTCCCGTGTTTGATCTGGGAGTTTGTAGGTGAAGTGCGGGGTGCACAGGTACAACTGCAGCAGGAATCGCAGCTCATTCCCAACACCAGCGTGTTCCTGCACCACCTGCTGGCCTCTAGCGGGAGAGAATTCCTGCCAAAATCCAGGAAAACCTCAAAAGAGCAGTTTTTACACACAGATTCCAGTTTAGAAATCAAGCTGGGCTGAGGAATTGCTACAGCCCTATTTATTTTTTGCAGACATTGGCACTGAAAGATTCACCTTCAATTTCACCATTCGTGATTCCCCAACTTATTTCATTAATGTCCAGTCCTGGGGCAGAGAAGAATACATCAGATCCCTCTCAGAAAGCTTCAGGGTCGGTGACTGTGGTGAGTTTATTTATTTTATTTATTCTCACCACGTTTCTGTTTGCATGGAAATCAGGGTTGTGCTGGTGGCTTTGCTGTGTTTTGCTCTGAGGACTCACAAACAGCCTAATTGGAAACAAATTGTTCAGTTCTGTTCAGCAGAAAGAGGAAAGGAACAAGATCCCAAGGATTTCAACTGAAGCCCAGTAAATATGTCAACAAAAGAAACCCACTGAGTGCAGCAGCTCAGAACTGGCCTGCTGTTAATCAATGTCAAATCTTACATCTTATTGAAGTCTTAAAAATGATGAAAAATAAGCTGTAAAGCAGTTTGGTGTTTGTCTTCCCTCAGTTATAGATATGACTATGATTGCTGATAAAACCACAACAAAAATCCTGTATTTATTTACAGGATGTGCTTTTATCTTCTTAAGTTCATAGAAAGATTTTGCTGCACGTGGTTGTTTGGCTAAAACTTGTGAGCTTGCAGAGTGTACACACAAAAATATCAATAATTGTACCTACAATCAATTTCTAACATTACTTATGAATGCTTTATTTTAGTTACAATCGAAAATCCTTTAATTCAGTCAAAGGAAGCAGAAAGAGAAGAAAAATTCAGCCCTGTAACTCCCAGGTAAATTTAAAGAATGGAGTGGTAGTTCTTTCTAGAAAGATCAAGGTTAAGACTTGCTTTAATTTTCAGCAATGTGAAATTGGTAGAAATATTTGGTGTTTTCTGCCAACATAGCTATACCTTCCTCCTGTGCTCAACAATGTCTGGTTAAATCTCAAAGGAGAATATATTTCACAAATAGAAGGTCATAAAGCAATAATGTTCTTTGTTACTAAACAGAGAAAATTTCATTCTTTAAGGAAAATCTACAAGATTTTTTGTACCTTTAGGAAAACACTATAATGGAATGAAGTTGCTTTTCCATATGACTTGAATTAACATTTTCCACTGTCGATACCTCAGTGAGTGCAGTGCTGATCCATGGGATTTGTTCTGTTCTAGTGGCTACAAATTACTGCTCAGTGAAAACCACTCTGTGGTTAAAACCTCTTCCTGCTACGACACAGACACCAGGCTCCTGTCTCTGCTGCACCTGCCTGTCAAGGACCCTCAGGATTATTATTCCCTGGGGGACATCGTGGCAAATGGACAGAGCCTCCATGGGAGAGTCCTCAACGTGCTGGCAGCTGTGATGGCAGTGAGTGAGGAGCATTGCTCTGCTCTGCCACCAGTAAATTCACTGTAAATCTGTGTAAATGTGGATTTGGGCTGTGATGGCAGTGAGTGAGGAGCATTGCTCTGCTCTGCCACCAGTAAATTCACTGTAAATCTGTACAAATGAGGATTTTGGGTCTCAGTGGCCAGGACTCTGTTTGTTCAGCTTGGCAGCTGAGTGACAATAATCACACACACCCTTTGATGAGATTTTTATCAACAAAATGGAGATTTTAAGTGATCCCATTTTTAGCACTCTACAGTCTTTATTCCCTTTTCTAACCCTTTTATTCTAATCTCATTATTTAATGAGTTTTATTCTCCTAAAAACTGAATAGAGGACGTGTGACTTCTCTTTCTTCTTAAAGGTTGGGGAGCCAAAGTATTTCATGACTTCAGACAAAAGGAAAGGCCAGAGGTGTGAAGTGAAGCTGTTTGATGAGACAGAGAGGTCTTTCCCAATAGTATGGTAAAATGTTCTTTAATTCACTAAAAAATACAAATTAATGCAAACACTGGTAGAACAATTAGCTATAACATACACTAATTAACTAGAAGCCTTTCTTACAGTCTTTTAATTTAAATATATTGTTATTTAGGAGGCAACTGAGATGAGGCAGTAATGTACATTGAAAAGAGACATAAAAAAGAGATTCATTAGAGTGACCTTATATATCTTGTGCAGTTTTATGGCTTGCTGACAGCCTCTGGCTCATGGATGGCAAAATGAAGCTCAGTTCCAAATAATTCTTTTTTTTTTTTTTTAATGTGGACATTTGAGCTAATTCAGGAAATAGCATTTAAAACCAGCTGCAAAGGCTGTTGTGTCTCTTCCACAAACAAGAGGGCAGGAAAATGAAGAGCATGATCCATTTTTAAAGCCAAGCAGAACTGCAAGTGGAGTGGCAATAGGTTGAAATAATTTAAAAATAGTTTTAAAATATTTAAAATAATACAGAAACATTTTGATACGACTTTGGCTGTGTTTTCAAACTCTGTCCTGTTTACAAACACAACTCCCCCACCCCATCCCTGCTGCTAACAGTGCCCTGTTCACAGAGGAACCTTTGCATTTTGCCCAGAGTTTGTTCAATAAACTTGTGTTTTTTCCACGTGCAGGGGCATGTGGGGTTGTGAGTATTCCCTTGCCCTGGAGTTGCTGTTAGTGGTTAAAAAATGACTTCAGTGACCTTTGTTCTCTCAGGGGAAGCAAGCAGCCAGCCCTGCACCCTGAGCTCGGAGCTGTGTTATCACCAGGGATGTTTATCACAGGAGGCTTAACACAATTCATTCCCCCATCCCAAAAGAGGCATCTCTGGGGTGAACCCTTCCAGCTGCTCCATCAGTTCTCTCTCAGCACCTGGGCCCTGGCAGGGGATTTCTGAGCCCAGCAGGGAAGAGGTGGCTGAGCACTATCAGATAAAAAGGAATTATCCTAAATCTTTTTCCAAGGATTAAGGAGAAAACCCACCAGAACAAATCTGTGCTTTGGCTGTGCTCTTGTCAGCCAAATTTAGGAGGAGCTGAATGAGATTTTATCAAGAGGCCATGAAATTACCATTTTTGAGGGATACTTCTGACCTCACTCCAGTCTCATCATCCCCAGCCACAAAGATCCCAGTGTTGGAAGTGGCTGAACATCTGGCCTGGGGATCTGAGCAATCAGCCTGGCCCAGCACAGACCAGCACAAACAGCTCCTTTAACTGGGATTTGCTTTACTTAGAAATGACTTTGATGAAAGCTGAAATACAGCAATTTCCCAAGGTATATTCTGCATTTAAACCCATTATTATTTTATCCTGTTTGGGATAAAAAAAAAGGCACGTGGAATTTCAGTGTCACAAAGGAGTCGTGTCCCCTTTGGCCAATTTTATTACAACTACATTATTTAGTAGTTTAGTACTGAACAGTTTGGGTGCTGCATCCAAAATGTCTTGATACATCCACTTTTGTTTAATTTAGCTGGGATAATGAATCCATCCAGCTGGCACAGAGTTGGATCCCCCAAGAAACAGGTAAAACAGTCTGGTTTATGGTTTTACTGCAGTTCTTCGTGTGACATTTGTTCTCCAGTAACATGGGGGTGTTTTTGTGCACAGTTATATTTGCATCAGATGTGAGAATCAATTTTGACAAATTCAGGAACTGCATGACTGCAACTGTGATATCCAAAACCATCATTACAACCAACCCAGGTAAGAGCTGCTCGAGTACTTCTTTGCTTTTAGCAATTATTCTAGGCTGGAACGCATTAATTAATCTATTGGAACTGTGATTTCTTCTGCCTGCTTCTCACAAAGCTCCCTGTCTTTTGTCTGCTATGTGATTACCAGTGTCTTTGGCTTCTACTTTTATATTTTATTTTCTTTTATTTGCCTTCATATGTTTATTCCATGCAGGACTACCAGTTAAAATAAAAAAGACAAAAGCAAATCTTGGCTAATTCCCATGCGTTTGTGCTACCAGAATAAAAACTTGTAAAATATAAAAATGCTGTGATTTTTACACGCAACATGTACTGATAACTTTTAAAAATGCATCTCCAGAAACAGCAGAAGCAAACGTTCTCTTCAGCTTCATCAAAGAGAGTGCCCAGGCAGGAGCTCTGCCCAGCCCAGTGAAGGAGCTGGCAAATGAAACCATTAACTGTAAGCATTTGATTTTATTTACCTGCACAGTGTCATTTCAGAGTGCAGCTGACAGAATTCCTGCTCTGTGTGCTCAGAGAAACAAAACTCAGGTCCAGCCTGGCTGAAAATGTAAAGTTTGGACGTTTTCTTGGGGCTGCCCCTTGTTTTATCTTTATGTATTGCAGGCTGTCTGGTGTGCTCTTGCTGTCTGGGACCAGTGTGGAAATGTGAGGGGGAAAGCTTTTGTCAAAAACTCCTTTTGGAGGATTCAAAGATTAAATAAGAGATATATTCCTGATCTGAGTTTCCTTTTGTTTTACTTTTTNGGGGGGGGGGGTGTCTTTTCTGCTGCTTTAAATCTCCTTTTTATTGCCTTAACATCCATTTTTGCCATTGCCCTTTGAATCATTTCTGCCTCAGACACACTTCACTTGCTTTTTAAACTTGTAGTGGAGGCTGTAGTGGATGTCTACACAGTGGAACAGCTGAGAGAAAAAGCTCTGCAGAGCGATGGGAAGCTGGAGCCTCTCCATGGAATTATTTATGGCTACATTTCCACCCTGGACATCGACGAGAACGTGGCCAGAGTCCTGCGCAACAGATGGTGAGCAACTGCCTGCTGGGAATGTGTGCTCAAAGCTGCTGGTCCCTCCTCCCCACACCCAAAGGAGATGGAGCAATGGTTTAGTCCCATCCCAGAGAAGAAATAAAACTCCTCTGGAGGATGCCATGTGGGTTTCTGTTGAGGGTTTTTGTCCAGGGCTCTTTGGGGTGCTAGTGTGAAAGAGATCGCTTTGTCTCAGGCAGACTCAAGAGTTTTGGAGATGAAAATTTGTTTTAAAGACAGAGTCTCTCGGGAACTCGGTCTAGAAAAATGTTTCAGGAAGAATAAATTGCATTTCTGCATGAATTCTCTCCCTGTGCTCCAGCTCAATCTGCCGGTTCATCGTGAATGAAGCTTCAAATACCTGCACCTTCTGCAGTGATGTCTCTCCAGAGGCCAAGTCCACCTTTGCCAGCTTTGACATCCTGGTGGATGTGACAGATCACACAGGCACCCTGCACTCCTGCTACCTGTCTGACTGTGTGGCTGAGGAAACCCTGGGCTGCACAGTAAGGGGGGAATTGGGCACCTTGTACTGAGCTCAGCTTGGAGCCTGATGATAATTACAAATATCTGTGAATGTTCTCTGTGTGTGTGTGCAAGAGTTGCAAAAATGGCATGGATGGGTGGGCACACAGAGCTGTTTGACAAGGCAAAGGTTGGAAGTCAGCAGATGCCAGCAAGAATTGTGTTCAGTATAAAAGTGAACCCAATTCACAACACTGCTTTTTTGGGAATGTGGTTGGAAATCTCCAACTCTGATTTTTCAAATACCCTGCAATCTATATGGTTAATGTGACTGCCTTGGTACACATATCATACCAAGAACTATGTTAAAATAGAAAAATACAGCTTAGAAATGTGTAAAAATATATATTATGTTATTTCCTTCATCATTCTGTTGTGGAGATGTTTTGACTACCTGCTGAAGTGTTCTGTGGTGAACTGTTAACAGGTCCAAGAATTCCTCATGCTGGAAGAAGACCAAAAGACTGCACTGAAGTGGCAACTCCTCTTGGAACGAAGCAAGATTTACTTCAAAGTTAGTATTTAATGTTTAATTTAAAACAATGGCTGTTTTTCATTTATAAACTTATCCTTTTGGGCAAAACTCTTCTTAATCTCCCATCTCCCCTTTCTCTGTCCCTATTTCCAGGGCAAAATGAAAGTGTTTGACTTCAGCAGGGACAGGCATATGGCATAAATGTATACTCACACAGGAAATAATGCAAATAAATCTGTCAAACATGCTGTGTGAAAATAATCTCTGTCAAGGTGCTGTGATAACAAAGATCCTTAATTATTTTTTCCAGATTACTTCATCACCAAATTGGAGAACTGGATTAAAAGTGAATCTTCTTTCCTGCAAACTGGCAGATCCTGTAGAAGCGAGCCAGAGCTTTTTGGGAAGAGACTGGAATTAGTGATAAATGCTAGGAAAGGCTTCCTTCACTCTGCTGTTAGAGATGGAATTCTGCTGTTGTTGGATTTTGCCAAGTCTGTTCTGATGGTAAAGGAGGAGTGCATGTTACAATACCTCTTAGTGAGCTTCTGAGCTCCTATTTTTTGTGTGATTTGTACTTTGAAAAGTGTACTCAGTTTAAAAGTTAATTCTACCAAATTCAACCCTTCCAAGGGGGCTGGAAGGTTTCCTCACTCAGCTGAGATCTTTGAAAAAATCAGAAATAACAAACAGGTCAAGAGAGATCTGTTGAACTTCTGTGATTTTAACTGCTTTGCTGCTTTTGTGTTAAAGAAATAAAGACCCCCCTTGAAACACTGCCTGGGTTTGTGGTGCACCTTGGTGAGGCCAGACATGGAGCTGTGGGCAACAGCAGGGCTGATTCTCTTTGGGAAGTCTAAGTCTAATTAGAGCAGAGTAATCAATTAGCAGTGACCTCTGACAAGTAAAAATCAAGCTGAGGCTATAAGCAGGACTCTGTTCACCCAAGCTGGATTTAAAGAACCCAGGTATGTATATTGTGCCTTTCTCTGTGTATTTTTCCCTATTTTAAATATATTTCTGTCCATAGCTTCCCCTCCTGCTGGTGTATTTGTCACATTCTCAGCTCCTGGGCACGTGGGGACTGAGCCTGTTTCAAACAGAGGGAGATCCCCCAGCCCTGCCCTGGCAAAGCTTTGTTAGGCCAGGACAGCCTGGGGAATCCAGGATCCCTGGTGCCCTCCCTACCCCTTACAGCAACGTGGCACAGAGAAAACCACCCCAGCAACAGGAAATCCTGACAAGCAATCCCACATTGCATCCCTGACTCCTGGGTGGGAATAAAAGACCCCAAAAACGCTGCCAGCCTTGGGTCACAGCAATAAACAATTCAACATTTTCCAGCCATAACAATTCCCATTTGAAGGGAATGTTTCCAATAAGTTAATTCCAGCTCTGGCAATACCCAAACTGCAAATGATGCTTTTGTCAGGGATGGGAATGTTTGACAGGCAGGAAGAAATGCAAACAGTACAGACACTTCAATTCCATCCCTCCTCTTCCAGAGCTGTTCACCCTATTTTAATTCTGAAGAAATTCTAAAGAAATTCTTTCATTTATTTTCCCAGTGGGGTGTGCAGCACCGTGGATGGACCATGCTGCTCTCACAGAGCTGCCTCTCTTTGGAATACAGAATTTATCTCTGCAAAACTCCCCACTTTTAAAACCAAAGCTTTTCCTAGCAGTTATTAAGATCTGCCTCTGATAAATGGAAGTGTTTAACTTTGGTGCTTTGCATTTATGTAAATATATATATATATCATCCATCTGTTTCTGTTAGAAATGAGCCAGTTCTGTGCAAGCTTTGAAAATCTAAGTTTTGATGTTTGCATGGGGAGGATTTTTTAAATTATATTTTACAACTTGCTCTGTTGAATTGAAAGAGAACTCACTGTCATGCAAACTGGTGGGGAGTGCTGGATCAGCTGGAGTTGGGAACTGGGGAAAGTTACCCAGCGTGGCTTCTGGCAGCTGGAAATACTTAAAACTCCAACTGCTGCAGTTACAGTTTTACTAAAAATACATTGAAATCAGTCAAAAGACAACTTTGGTGGTGATTTTTATCCATATGCTTCTTTATTCTTGATTTTTCTGCATTATTGCACTTTTAGAAAATATTTAAAGCTCAGTTTAGGAAAAAACCAATCTGCCAAACATCTGGCACACTTCCTGTTGCCTCCGCCCCTTGGAGTGGGAGAAAAAGCCATCCTCCTTTAATTTGTATGTTTGGGAAAATGAGGGAAGAATCACAAAACTAATCAAAAAAAATCAAACATCTTTCTCTTGTAGAGGAAACTCTTTGTGGAGCTGCAATTCTTGATTTAGGGTTGCACATCTACACATACACCTTTGATTTCCCACAGCATGGCTGAGCCTGAGCTCCTACATCATCATCTGAATTGTTTTGATCAGTAACTTTTATTTTAAGGCAATACATTGGCAAAACTCAAAGCATCAGCAGAAGAGCAGCACACACAGGAGGACAGCCAGGCCCATTCTCCCCACCCCACGTCTCCATCGCCAGCTCCCAGGTACGGTTTTGGAATTCAGTTTTGGAATCTGGAGCTTCTGGGCTGCTCCAGGCTGGGCTGGACTCCAGGTTTGCTGAAGCCTCCATGGAAATGAGGTTGTGTCAGTCCAACACCTTCTGTGCTCCTGGGTTCCTGACATGTGGCAGTCCCTTGGGCACCTGTGGCCGTGGAAGTGTTGGTGTCCCAGGTGTCCTGGTGCCAGGCAGCTCCTGGCTGGATCCGTGCATCAGGGCCCCCGTGTCTGCTGTGCCACCTTGAACCTCACGGACACCACGTCCCTGATCCCCGCCTCGATCTCATCGTCGGCCTCCACGGACCCCACTCCTTTGGGAGACCCCGTGAGAATCAAGTCCCCTTCCTCCAAGGTGAAGACGTGGCTGATGTAGCTGATCAGGTAAGGGATGGAGAAGATCATGGACGAGGTGTCCCCCTCCTGCCTCAGCTTCCCGTTCACCTTCAGCCAGATCTGCAGCTTGTGCGGGTCGGGGATCTTCTCCTTGGGCACGAAGTCACTGACGGGGCAGGACGAGCCGAACCCTTTGGCCAAGGTCCAGGGCAGCCCTTTCTTTTTGCACTCCTCCTGCGTGTCGCGGGCCGTCATGTCCAGGCACAGGGCATAGCCCGCCACGTGCTCCATGGCCTCGGCCTCGGGCACGGCGCGGGCCCTGCGGCCGATGACCACCCCCAGCTCCACCTCGTGGTGCAGGTTCCGGCAGTAGTAGGGCCGCAGGATCGGGGAGCCCTCCCGCACGTAGGCCGAGGAGGGTTTGAGGAAGAAGAGCGGCTCGGCGGGCAGGGCGCTGCCCATCTCCTTGGCGTGCTCCGCGTAGTTGCGCCCCACGCACACGATGTTCCTGCCCCACTCCCAGAACCGGGACAGCGGCTTGGACCCGGCCATGGCCGCCCTTGCCGCGTCCTTGCCGGGCTCCGCACGGCTCCGCCGCTTCTCCTCCTGCTCCTCCTCCG
>WEIU01007368.1:155326-182240 GCA_013389925.1 Aegithalos caudatus | reverse complement strand
AGCCTGAAAATCCTCTACTATGTGGTATTTTCCTTAATTTTTCCCAATAAATTTTTTGTCTTTTGACATTTTTAAATAAAGGTTTATACTGTACTGCTTGTCTTCCAGCAATACCTAACGTGGATTTAATTTGAAATCTTAAAAACAGCAGATCACAAGCATCTGTCTTAATTAGAATGAGGAAGCTGAGCTGTAGCAACTGAGTTTCTATCAGGATTTCCACACTACTCATAAGAACTGTGACCCCACTTCAGGTGATGTTCCTAATATTTTACAGTATTCATTGTTGTCTTGAATTGGGTATAGAATTTCACCTATGGTAGCTGTTCTGAATACTCTCTATACTAAAAAACCCTTTCTTTCTGGTGTTCCTCTTTACTTTCTTTTTTTTTTTTTTTTCTTTAAGAACAGTACAAGTGACAATTTATGTAGAATTANTCCTTTAAGAACCGTACAAGTGAGAATTTATGTAGAATCAAACTTTGATGCCAAAATCTGTCTACTTTTAAATTACTGATTTACAGGATTATAGGATTCATATAGATGTATATCACATGTATTGTTTACTCTCAAATGCAAAATTTGCAATCACTTGGATTTAGCTATACTAAAGAGGAAATGTTTTGTCAGCTTTACTTACCAATGCTTCCCTCATCAACCAGTGTCATTTAGCAGCCACACTAGAAAGTTACCATATCGTTTAGGTCATAGGTGAAAGTTTACAAGAAAAAAAATCCAACAGATATATTTCAAAAATATACCTTACTGTGATATTTCTCTCTTGGATTGTAGGGAAATGTAGTTAACAAACCACTTTTTAATTACATCTATTCATTTCTGTGACAATTACATCTAATATAATATTTTTTGAACAAAATCTAATATGCTACTCAAATACCTAGGAGAAATCAAAGTGTACATCCACACAGTAGTATTTATCATGTAGACCAGCAATTCTATTAGTATAAATGTTTGGAAAAAAATACTTCATTCTATTCTTAATACATCACGCTACAGACTTGTAACTGGTTTATAATTCCTGAGAAACTTCTCTCATACATCTATGGACTTACATTCTCTGTTTTCTTTCATGTTTTCCAGTTCTGCAGAACTTTCTCATATTTCCCAAACTGAATGAAAATTAAATATCTTGTTAATGTATCCTGTACTTTTTAAGAGTAGAATTCATTTGAAAACCTGTCTCTAGCTACATTTGTACAGTCTTGGAACTAGGAAGTTCCCTGGATATACTATATGCCTTTGCATATCCCTTACCTAGTATGAACCTTGATATCATCACTGCTGTCTCTATAAGCAGCAACACTGTTGTGACAGTGGCAATCAGGACTGACTAGATTATTTTATCAGTATTTCAGCATAACTCTAGTAAATTTTGGCTATTATGGTGTTTATAGAATGCAAATATTTTTCAACAAAAACATATTGTTAAAGAGAATAATTTTGAAGACATTTAGTTTTCAGTTCACTCCTAATTCTTAAAATTTGAGGAAGGATACTGTGGGTAATAAATAGCTACTTTAGAGAAGATAGCTCATTCTGGAAAGCCTTTGAATTTTGATCCTTTAGAACAATACACATAGGTATGCTACTACAGTCTCCAAGAGTAGGTAATTTATAACAGTGTCAACAAACAGTTCTAACTCTACTGTTATTATATGAAACAGCTACAATATTCATACCAGATCATAATCCTTCACTGACTTTGACATGTTTGTCACATTTAGCAGTTCTGTTATTCACCCTGTAAAATCTCTGATGGATTGCAATAAAAAATGAAACTCATACATCAAGGTCTAATTGAATACAAGGTTTGTTCTTACATGAACATAATAACTTGCAGCATACAAAGCAGCCTTCATGATTTTTGCACGAATTCTTGAAAAGCAGTTCATCTTCATTATATGAAACCAAAGCAAAACCTGTGGTTTTGACTGACTCCACACAGGTAGGTACAAAGCATACATAAAGAAAAAAAAAATTAAAATGTCATTTAATGTTTTTATTGCAAAGAAAACAACCAGAAAAAAAGTTTAGGTGATTCTTCAACTCACCACTTAAAAGTGAATTTGAGTCATAGTAAATTTTTAGTGACTGAAATACAGTCCTATAAACTAAACTGACATTCAATTTAGATCCTGAAAGAACTATACAGATGGAGTTCTTATAATAAATTTTAGCAGAAGTTGTGAAATATGCTTGCAGTATTTAACCTATGACTAAAATTTTGTCAGTCAAGAACTTTGTCTAGAGAGAAAATTAATCTTATTGCGGAAGCTACATTTTGCTTGAGATTAAAGATGAGACTCACCATTAACCATTTTGCAATTTCACAAACATACCATTTCTAATACATGCTGATAATTTAATAAATATTGCCAAAACCTGAAAACTGGATGAAGAAACTTTATTACAAACCAATACAGAATCACAGAATATTCAAAGGATTGAACCCTTGACTTTAGCACTTTTAACACCATATTCTAAATATACATCTCACATGAGAAACTTTCTCTCTTTCATAGTAAACCTGAACACTAAACATCTTTATTTACCTTATTATGTGGCCTTTAGGCTTAATAATTCTTCTTAATAAATATATTGTTCCTTTCTAATGCTGTAAAACTTTTGCTAAGCCAAATAAAAACAAAATAAAAAATATTTATTGTTTGCTCAATTGCAAAAATTAATGAACCTGAGAAATTAATTTCCCTTATATGTGTCTCTTCATGGTTAGGAGTTATGCAGGACACTTAACTCTTTTAAATAGTTTTTCATCTAATGTGAAGGGAACATAAAAAAGTTGGACAATAGCAAGAAGAGGTGATAAAGTAGACTTTATTTCACTCAATTTTAAAGGAATTACTATCATTACTAACATGTATGTGTTTGTTTGCCTGGGAGAAAAATACTAAAATTGTTTAAAGAATGAAACCTAGTGCTTCCCCATTACACTGAAAATCCAATGAATGATGTGCAACATCAGCTCTAAAATTTGTGAAATCTAACACGTCTTCTCCAGACACCCACAAGTCATGATGTAGTAACCTAGATTTACCCAAATCTACACTAGGATGTCCACAAAATGATCCCATAAGTCGATGGATAAATATGAAATCAAATTTATGTACAATCTGAAGCACAGTACTAAAGAGAGTTTAATGCATAAAACTCCAGAAAATCAAGAAATAAGGCATTTAAATCTTCAAGTCTTACGTTGTAGTTGTGAATTTTTCTTTGTTACAATTTAAGAATAAAAATGTTGTTTAGAAAAGTGCTTTGGTTTTTGTGTATTACAGCATGCATTCTGCTCTTTGACAATCACAAATCTGATCCAAACCATTCTAAAAACTGCCACCGGCCTTTCACGGAGCCGATTTTGGCCAAAATATTAATTTAGCACCTTAAATAAATGATGAGAATCAGGATGAAAATTTAGGATGCAATTTAAGCCCACTTCATTATTTTTGCCTGAGAGAGTATTGTCCTTTTTTATGTTATGATGAACAAAATTGATAATCCTGGGCTTGAGCACAAACCCATTTTAAATATTAGATCCTAAAAATCATGAAACAAAATATACAGTTCATAAACTTAAAGGCCAGTTATGCCAATAAATAGTGTATTAAGTATATGCACTTGTATTTTTATCTAATAATAAAGTTTAAAAAGGTTATCTCAGAAGTCAATTACCCTTTTATCTTACCTCCTGTGTTCCTCCTTCATGAACATTATTTTAAAAGAGGAAAATAAACTTTTTCCCTATGATTTTATTGTGCCAAGCTGGGCCTTATTTTCTTGCAATTTTTAATCACAGCTTTGGAAGTTTCACATTGGTTTTCTCTTTTTTTTCCCCTACTACTACTATTAATACTATTATTTTTATTACTATATAGTGTTGTTATTGTTTCTGTTATGTCTTTTTAGTGACTACAATATTTTTATCTCAATTCTTATGTTTCTTTCCCACTTTTAGGCTTCTGATTCTTTCCCCATCCTGCCAGAAAAGGGAAGCATGAGCAAGCAGCTGAGCTCTTAAAGTCAGCAACACTCATCTCATCCTTACTCCTGTTTAAAAAAAAATGTATTTAATTAAATAGTTTTTAAATTACCTTTGATATTCTAAATTATTTTAAATACATTTAAATTTTCCCTTACACAATATTATATCAACCCATGAATGGTGCCCTCTAGATCAAGATATTTATGGAAACATTTGAAAATCAGACATCTTCAAGCTGAGTTTAACCAAATTACATCAAAAAGCTAACCCAGTATTTCCTAGATAAATATATAATAGACAGATAGATAGGTAGGTAGATAGAATGACTAAATGTAAGGCAATAGTCACAAAAAACCCCAAACAACCCAAAACCCAAGAGACAAATACTGCCAGATATCATGGCCCAATGTTGTGGTTTAACTCCACACATAGTGAAACACCTCTATCACCTCTTCATTGCTCCACAATGGGATGGGGTACAGAACTGAAAGAAAAGTAAAACCTATGGGTTGAGAGAAAGACTATTTATTAGGACAGAAGAGGAAGGGATAATAATGATAATAATGATAATAATGATAATAATGATAAATGCAATTGTTAGGCACTTCTCAAGCAGTCACCACTACTCCCTGGCAGCTCCTCCAGAATGCTTTTTTGTTTTGTTCAGCATGAGGCCACAAGGTCTGGGGAATCTCTTTGGTCAATTGGGGTCAGCTGTCCCAGCTCCTTGTGCACCCTCAGCTCCCTCACTGGTCGGGTGGAGGAAGAGGCAGAAAATCCTTAAATTAGTGTAGGGACTCCTCAGCAAAACCTAAGCCACCAGTGTTCTTAGGTAAATTATTCTCACCCCAAAATACAGCATTTTATCAGCTAGCATGAAGAAAATTTTCTCTGTCCCTGACAAAACCTTCTTTTGTAAGGTAGAAAATCTTTCTTACAAGACAAGCTATGAATAAAATCTAATGGTGTGTATTCAGATGTCCACACTGCTTATTGACAGATGGAGATGCTTGCTTCATGTAGTAAATAGTTTAAAAACAAATTCAAATTTCCTGGTTTCTGCCTTGCCTAAAAAGTCACTAACTAATCTATATGATCTATGTATTTTTAATGATTTCCTTTTCTCTTTTCTCCCTCTGATACAACCATGTGTTTTGGCATGGTTTTCAGCAGAACCCCACTCATTGAATTCTAAAATGTAAGTGAATACCTCATAAAAAGAAAGCATAATTTATTGAAGATCATATTGAGGTTGTTTAGTGTATAATTCATCCCTGTGTAAAGAGCAAAACCAAAGTAAAGCAGTCAAACAGACTGACAGGTCTCCCTCCGTTTTCCCCTGAAAAAAAAGTGACTGGTTTAAATCATGGAACTGAAAAATGAGCCTTTTAACTTTTGAGCCTCCAAGAAAAAAACACCTCTAGACCATTATTTCAGGTCATCTCCATGTCTGTGTTCCTGTAAATACAGAACATTGGGCTTCTAACTACTCAGAAGAGACAAGTACTTTCTTTTAATTGCCTTTTGTAATCTCTGTGTTTTTAAACTTTCATGATTATAATTTATGTCTTTCATATTTTTAATTATTTTAACAGTTTAGGCTCAGCTTCCCCTCAGTTTTTTGTATATTCAATATTTTCCTTTTTTCCACATTACAATCCCATCTTCTGAAGCCTTTCAGTATCCCTAATCCATCTTTTGGCTTTGTACTATCTGTAGTCTGTTTTCTTAAAACTTTTCTAATTCAGAATACAAAAGAATACAGCAGCTTCTCCTGTTTGCCTCTTGGTAGGAGGGGTGGGGGAGAAAGGAAAAACCATCAGCAAAACCTCAACAAAAAGAAAACAAACAAAAATTAAATCCACAAACAAACAAGAGTCTTTCTCAATAAGAGGATATATTTCAATGGAAATTAAAACATCTTGACAAAGATCACCTTTGTTCTTTGAGATGCAAGAGCATCAATACTTGTTTCAAGTGAAATTTAGGGCCTTAATGAAAATTGGAGCTTTAGGTAAAAATGAGCCCATGAGCTTAGTAGCTCTGTAAAAACTACCCAAACACTGAAATCAGCATCTCTGTCAACTCTCAAATTGTGTGGGTTTTTTTTTCCTAGTTTTCCTAATTTTCTTGCTTTTTCTTACTTATTAAATTTTTTCTTCATGTCAATGCAAACTGAAAACTACTAAAATAAAAGTTTTCATATCCAAAATTGGTTTTATTCCAGAATCTCAGGCCTGAGAGAAATCCCTGTGTAAAATTGATAATCAAATCACTCAGTGACCACATATTATGCTCTTCATTTGTATTGTTTCACTGACACAAATGAAATGCAATCTTTGAAACTATGCATTATCATTAATTAGGATTTATTTACTGGTATGTACTGATTTTTATAAATTTTAAAGTACACTTCTAGAAAGTCCTTTATTAGTAGTGTGTGTCCCCTTTCATGAAATATAATACTATTTAACAGAAGAATCAAACAGATGCACCAATGTAAGAAGTTTTCACTTAATACTATAAAATAAATAGAGAAAAAAGTGTTGCTGCTATGAGTTTTGTAAAAAAACCACTTCCATGATATCTCACATGACCAGACATTAAATTTGTGTTTGAACAAGATAAGCTATCATTACCAGAGGAACTGCAGTGGCATCAAACCCAAAAATCCAAATCAATGCCACTTCAAGAGAATAAAACGCTAGTATTTATAAGAGGATATATTAAGAGTAAAAAGTTTAAATAGAAATGNAACAAAAAAAAAAAAAAAAAAAAAAAAAAAAAAAAAAAAAAAAAAAAAAAAAAAAAAAAAAAAAGCAAACAACAAACCATGGGAAAGAGAATAATTAGTTAGATGATTTTTCCTAGGCTGAGTACAACAGCAATACCAAAGTGACTCTCCAGACCCTCCACCAGCTCCATTCTCTGGACACAGACCCTCAGTGTCTTTCAAGGTGCAGCCTCAGCAGTGCTCAGTACAGGGGGACAGTGACTGCCCTGGTCCTGCTGGCCACGCTGTTGCTGACACAGGCCAGGTGCCATTGGCCTTCTTGGCCAGCTGGGCACACTCTGGCTCAGGTTCAGCCAGAACTTAACCAGCACCAGCTGCTCCTTCTCTGCTGGGCAGCTTTCCATTCCTTCTTTCCCAGCCCACAGCACTGCATGGAGTGGTTGTGACCCAAGTGCAGGACTCTGCACTTCACTTTGTTCTACCTCATGGAATTTGCCTTGGCCCATCGATCCTGCCTGTCCAGATCTCTCCGTAGGGAGCTTCCTTACCCTCCAGCAGATCAACACTCCCACCCACCGCGGTGCAGTTTGCAAATGGAAAAAGTCTGCACTTGATCCAACACCCAGGTTGACAACAAAAATATGAAACGGAGCTGTCCATTTTTTAACCCTGCAAAGAATGCACCCACTGCCATTAGCAGTCATTTTCTCCAGGAGAGTTGTGTTCTGACTTTACTGAATCCCAGGTAGAAAATATACACAGCCTTCTCATTCACTAAGTGGGTCAGAAAAGATTGCTTAACCCAGACATGCCTTTCATGAGCCCATGCTGGCTGGGCCTGATATTAGAAACTAGGGCATTTTCCCAAACTTGGGGACGAAGGTTTTATCCAATCAATAGAGGAGACTGAATTATACTTTCCAGAGTTAATTTAAGTATATGAATTTTTTGAGGAGTAATATTTGGAATTGAATGGGAAAAAAAAAAATCATTTCTTGTTTTGTGTCCTGTATATATAGACCTGTACCACTATGTGTAAAGAGCAATAAACATTGCTTCATTTTCCTGGGGGCCATTACAGTCTGTTCTATGCAGCACAGGGTATATTTTGCACATGGTTGGTATAGACCAGAGTGTCAGCAAAGGTCTGGGTTTCTGTGTATTCATAGGAAGAAATGCAGAATAACCTACTCTTAAAATAAAATGTTGTCTGTACTTGAGCATGATGGATAGTGAGGTTTTTATGAAATATCAGTTGTGAGTGAGGAAGACAGAGGCTTCAGTTCTCATAAATATTGTTACTTTGATGAGAAAAATTGTATTTGTTGTTTATGATAAAGCAGCTGAGAGCCCACAAACACAGCACAGTTCAAAACTGAAATATATGAGACATGATAACCTTAAATTACATTTGTACATGAGATGAGACAAGATCGTTCTTGTAACTTAGTTTCTAACACAAAAATATGCATCTTTCTCAGGAAAGCTGATGGCTTTGGAATACTGAAGAGACAAACAAGAATCCTTTGAATGTTTCTCTAAGCATCTGTAATCTGCTTTTCACTCATTTGCTTCCATGCATTTACTGCCTGCATATTTTTTTAGGATTTTTTCTCTGGTATTTTTGAATTTTCTAGACTTGAATGCTTGGAAAACCTAAGAAAACAAAACACCCATGGCTACTGACATAAAGGGCCTAATTTTCACTTAGACTTTTATGTAAATGAATAAGTGAGAATTAAAGTAAAGCCTTCTGAAGTCAGTCTTCTCAAGTTTGTGAGGAGACCTTAAATAAGACAGTAACATAGTTCACTATTTGGTTTTGAAAGGGGCTTATGTCTCCCTTCTGAAGACTTTTTGGTTTTTAAACATAACCTCTGGAAAAATCTATCAAAAAGTATTATGTGATAGAACTCCAGTCTCCATTGACTGGGACAGACTGAATGTCTGCCCAAAACAGTAAATAAGAAGATGCCACTAACAACAAATATAATGCTGCCTTACAGAAGTGGTTAGGGAAATTGAATGGATGTCACTGAAGAAGCAATGCAATAAATTTCCAAATCAGAGAGGAAAGCAGAAAGTTTTCCAGCTTTTCATGGGATAGGTGGAGAATGATAGATTTTTTTTCATGAGGTTAGATATCTAAACCTGAAAGAAATAAAAGGTAATTGGGAAATGAATGTCTGAAAAATGGTCTGCTAAGGGAAAATTTCAACAATTTAATTATTTAATACTTGAGATCTACTTTATTAATTATACTGATCCATTCTAAGATGTTCCTGGGCAGACATGCTTTTGGTTGGATGTATTTTCATATTCTTTGTGAGCTGTTAATAAGTCTAGAAAAAAACAGGGAGATTTGACTATAAATACTTTTCCCTTTTTTAAGGTTTTAAGAAGCTAACAAATTATGTTTGCTGAAAGGTTCGTGCTCTAGAATGAAGGAATGGGCTCCTAGAAGTACCTTCACACTTCCTTTAATGAATTGATGAGATGTTATATAGGTCTAAATGTTATATAAGACCAGGAAGATGAAAAATTTACTAATGAATATGCTCTCACACATAAGGAATCTCCACTCTGTATTTATTATGAATCCCTAAACCAAGGACAAACTAAGGGAAGACAGAAATTACTGTTCTCTGCCAGTTACCTCAAACAATATATAAAAGCTTTGAGTTTTAACAAGTATAGCTGAAGGCAAGACATTTCACAAGTCTGAATTTCCAGCCTCTTAGCAAAAAATCACTAGTTAGAGTAGAATTTCTCTCTCCTGGTGAAAGAAGGCTGTAAAATGGACTTGATAGTTATATTTTCTGTTTGATCTGCTGGCTCTCCAGCAATACCTATAGAGCAGCTGGGAGTCTGGTGGAGCATATGCTGACTCTTGCTGCCAGTACTGAGTATACCACAGAGATCTGTGTGAAATTATCATACTGTTGCAAACTACACAATGTTAGGGGAAAGAGAGAATGAGAAAGGAACCAAGGATAGCTCATTCCACAGGAAGGAAGGTCTAGAGAACAAATTTGTAAGAAAAATGTTGTTATGTCTACTCTTCATCCAACAATTCATTGATTTTAAATTTGTGTAGCCTTGCAGAATTTGTTTTCCTGAAGTATCAGGTCAGGTGGTATTAAGTACAGAAATGACTGTGTCAAGCTCCACATTCTGAGAGTTTCTATCATGTTGCAGTGATTTACAAAACCCTGAAACTTTCCTAATGTTGCCTAATGTCAGGGCTATCATGACCTGAAAATCAAGGCTTACATGTGGGAAGCAAGATGCTCATCTTAGTTGGAGCAAAATATAATTTCTGTAGAGTTACTCTGGATTTATAGTGCTTTAATCAAGATAAGATTTTGGTCTGGTGCAGCCTATAAGTAATCACATGTTGGTTTTGGTGTTCCAACCCTGACTGGGGCAGGGTTGGAAGAAAAAGCATTTTCATCTTGTTGCTATACCCCAGTTCAGCTTCCATCATGACAATAATTCCCTGAAATGTATTTAATAACCAGTGAGTTCTAGTCAGAGACATAAAATGTTTTATGTTTTCTTGGCATCTTGAGATTAGAAAACAGCAAGGTCTCCTAGTCCCAAAGCAGTAAGCTTTAACTGTGGAGTACACTGCACTTTGCATTTTCATCTCTTATGACCTTGTCAGCATGATGGCTGTCATTGGGAAAGAAAAGGTACCCATGATGACCAGGTATCTTGGAACACTCAGAAGGTGAAATAAATTCCTAAACCGGGTGTTAAGGCAACTCTTTCTTTCCATGATCTGTGTCTCTCTCATCTACACTACCCTTTCCGCCTTCCCATATTTTTTTTGAAAAACAGTCTTTTGATTTAGTTTTGCAAAAAGCTTTGATGAAAACCACACAATGTTATGCCAGGTATTCCATCTACTACAGGTCTAAATGAAATAGACCACATTTAACACAGCAGCTCAGGAAAACTATCATATCTACCCACCCAGCTGATGAAAAGAAAAAAAAAAAAAAGTGATCAATAAAGACTATTTCATAGGAACTTCAGTAGGTGAGAGGAAAAAGCTGTGTGAGTAATGCAGTGTGGGAGTAATGCAATATGGGGGCAATACACAAATCAGTGGAGAAAAACAATAAAAATGTGCAAGGAATAGTTTGCTTACCAATAACTTCTGACAGAAATACAGTTATGATAATAACTAGGATCATGAAAGCAGTTCTGTATAAGCCTGCATTAGCTTTCTTTCTTTTGTCTTAGAATATGAACTAAATGAAGTACAAGGGAATAAAATTATAGTGAAATTAGCTTTTATTTTTAGTAACACTTGCGTTATGCATGTGTTTTACTCATGCAAATACGTTTTCCACTGATTCAGGTTATCTGATGAAGTCCAATTATTCTGTATATTTTTTTCTTAGTTTCCTCCATCTGCAGCTCAATCTTACACATTTTAACTTTATCAGAAGCACAACAATAGGGTTTAAGTACCCTTTCTCTTTTGTACATTTTGATTCATTCCCTTTTTGCATTTTGTCCTTCTAGAATCTTACACACACTGATAATAGTCTGTCAGTCTTGAGGGATCTTTTAGCATATATTCAAGCTTGAATTTTTGTACATTAAATTTACAAAAATTTCCATCTTCCAAATTTTCTCCGAGTATGCAAAGGAGTTTGAAGTATTGAACAAATCTAGTAAATGGACTTTGGTGTTACAGTTGTCATCTTTAAATCACATACATAATTGTAGAAAAATTAAAAGACTAATTTCCACATTTCTGTTCTATCTTTCCAAATGAGTTTACTAAATTACAAAGTAATAATTTCTGCTAGTCATAGAGGGGCTACATTAAATCAACATACATTTAATGTCCCCACAATAAACCGTAAACTCTTCAAGTCAGGGTTCCTGTCTCCCTTTCTAGTTTTGAAGTGTTTTGATAAATGGAAACTAAAAAAAGTCCAGGCATATGTTTGGGTGTTTTGCTGTATTGAGGATTAACATCCATGTGTGGTTTTGACATCAAAAGATAGTTTCACAAAAAGGTGATGATATTTCCTTGCCCAGGAATCAGGACTTTCAGCCTCACTTCTGCCTGCCGCTATATCTGCTTATAATTGTCAAAACTATGGTGGTGTTCATCCAGTCAATGTAGACTGTTGTGTACTATAACACTCTTGAGAAGTCTCTTTAAGAGGATAAGAAAATTACTCTGGTCTGACTGCCTTATTTTATTTTCTAAGAGGTTTGGGCAATTTCATCACCCTGCAAAAATGAAGGAGGAAAGCAGCAAAAGGTAATAGGCTCCATCTAGTAACACTTTATGGGTATTCATCAACCAGTACTGCACATGGTCATGTCCAGGTGACAATCTTTCTTCCTACTGTTACTTTTCTCTTTACAGTCAAGGGTTCAGATGTCTCATCTATTGAAAGTCATAATCTAAGATTATGTATCTAAAATACATAGTACATCTCTTTAAAATATTTATTGCCACTAGGATCTTCTTCGTGTTCTATGCATGCAAATCTATGAGCTATGGTATCACTTTAATACACAGGTTATGCTTATATTTGTCAAAAATAAATAAGCCATCAAAGGAACTTGATAACTACTGGAATCTGATTATAATATTAAATTTTTTAAAATGTGATAGGTGCTGCCTTGTTCCAGGCCAACAAGAATGTCCCATAGCAATTCCTGAGTAAATGATGGGAGTTATCATGGAGAGGGAACAGTTTCCAGAGGACAGTCCTCATGCAGCTGCCTCTATTTGGAGGATGAGATCTGTAGCTCAAACATGAGGACCTTTCTGTGCTATTTGACCTCAGTGAGAGCAACAGCCTGGGCACATTTGACACATCTACCTACACTGACTCTTTTTCTAACCCAAAGAATATTGAATTATTTCCAGGAAAAAANNNAAAATCAAAAAAAAAAAAAAAAAAAAAAAAAAAAAAAAAGAGCTCCAGCACATGGAATTGTATGGGCTGCTTCAGAGTGCTGCAGTTCGGGTGCCTAGGCAGATGGAGATTGGTAATGTGGATTTGAATACAGCTCTGAAAACATGGGGTTTGGTCCTTTAGTTTCCAGTGAGTTAACTACTCTGTTGGGAGAAATAAAGGGCAGTATGCTACGTTTTCAGGAAGAAATAAAGGGCAGTATGCTACATTTTCAAGTACTGACTCTCTGAGTGTTTCAAGCAAGAGGTAACGTATGCTCCTAACTTCAGAATTTAATTTGTTCCAGCTGAAAATATTATTCAGTAGTACATGTCCTCTTAATTTTATTCAGCTATGAGATCTTGCTAGGACAAAAGTTGCAGCCTTTTTCTGGCACTGTAAAGGAAATGTCCAATGCAAGTTCCTAATCATCACCTTGCTGGGAGTAAGCTCCACTTTGAAATGTTCAATGGACATTGTGCTGCTTAGATTCATTATTTGAGTGAAATGAGTTCCAGAAACAGCTGGCAGGTTATTTTAAAGATGGAAAGAACCTAACAATTCCCCCCAAAAAAGAAAAAAATATATAAAAGGAAGGAAACAGGAAACTGTAGCAATTTTACACCATTCTTTTCAGATCTTAATTCCCTCATATGTATCTATCTCAGTATAATTGTATAAAAATTAACTAGAAAAGACTCTGACAAGGTGAAAGTTCAGTTTAATTGTTTTATTCATGTTAGTCTTGATTCTTCACCTCACTGCACAAGTTCTGCTTTGCTTTGACTCTGTTGACAGGAGTTCAGTCACACTGGCATGGAACCAGTTTAATGAGGTAGATGATTATGCCAACAAGATTCTTTAAAAAAAATGTCTTAAGAAACTAAGTTCAGCACTTTAATTAAAGGATGCTAGAATTTATGTTACTCAGGAAACATCACCTAATACCTTTGATAGTATTTTATGATCGCCTGTCATTTCCTGAACCTCATAAGATCTATGATAACTTCAGTATAATAATTTAGTGGCAACCCAGAACAGATACATGTTTTTCCTACATCTTTTCAAGGCAATCCCACTGTATTTATTAATATTCATTGAAATGCTGTTCAATATATATATAAGTAGTTATTTTGCTTCCTGGAATTTCAAACTGTAGTAGACTTGATGTCTCAGTTATGGATACCTTTTTTGGTATACAACAACATTTCAGAAATAAGGACAAGGCTGAACCAATAATTTCTTATGTGGTCCTGGTTGTGCAGCACATCTTAGACCTGTTTCCACCTAGCAATATGACAATGTGGGTTGTTACCTTTGCAAGTTACTCACTTTTCCATTTTTATCAGTAATAGGTGTGAGTGCTTACCACTATACATACTAAGTTTTGGGGTTGTGCAAAATGCCAAAAATGAGAGAGAAATTATTACCAAAAAGTAGTTGCAAAAAGCTTGTCATGTAAGAATGCCACAGTAAACTTGTTGCTGAGGCAGGAATTAAAATGGAGTTTTTGTTGATAGTTTTCTGGGGGAATTTTTGTTTCTTCTCTTTGAGATTAGATTATGCAATTTTGCTTTTTGGTGGCATTCACTGAAATAATGAGATTTAAACTTTTCTTTTGCAGTTCTGCTTTATTATCTATGTAAATCTCAATATCTACAGAAAATTAAGGATTCTTCCTTCCACCATCACTACATATGCCAGGTTTTTTACTCCTTTACCTGGTGCTGATTCCTCAGCACGATTAATAAATAATGAGTGGTTTGGCTTAAAGCCAGGATAAACATCAAGTTTTATATTATTATAATGTTTATGTCCAAAGTGCTTGTATCAAATGTTGGCATTTTCCTACTGTTGTTGTTTAACCCGAGTTGGCAGCTTAGCTCCACACAGCCTCTCACTCACTCCCTTAGTGGGATGTTGGACAGAATTAGAAGGGTAAAAACCAGAAAACTCATGGATTGAGATAAAGACAGTTTAATAGGGAAAGCAAAAACCACACACTCCAGCAAAGTTAACCAAAGAATTAATTCACAAATTCACATATGCAGGCAGATGTTCAGTCATCCCCATGAGCACAGGGCACAATTACACTTTGCAATGACTTGGTAAGACAAATTGACAGAGAAGCTGACTTTAGTCATAGAGAGGATTGTGGTGCTGCATCCTCCTCCTCCGCAGCCTATTGTGACCTGAGAAATGCTTGTTAGGCCTTGACCTTGACAAACTGCAGCTGGACTAAGCCCCTCTTGAGCTTATGGGAAACACAGTCTGCTCCCAGGAACTTGTGTTGACTAATGACCATCTCGTTTTTAATGAACAGCCTTGAGAAACTTATTTTTCTCACCTGAACAACAACCCAAGTGCAATAATATGTTTTTTGTTAAAACTTCAGAGAAAGTTACTGACTTGAATTGAAAGATGGATAATTGCTATGACTAAAGCCCACTCACTTTCTATCCTATAAACAGTGGTGCAAAGTGAGACCCATTTGAGCTCTGAGTTCCCAGAAGAAAAAGGGCTAACGTGCATATCTCAAGCATCAATAACCACATGGCTGTGGAGCCAACAAAGGACTTTTAGTAATGACAAGAATCACTGGTAGTAACCATAATTATTAGTATTAAGATGCTGTCAGAAAGAACAATATTTGGCTGAAGAAGGGGGGACAGGTGGAAATAGGGCAGAGATTAAGATGCTGTGAGAAAGAATAACACAGTAGATTGCAAGTGCAGGAATGAGTGGTAGGAAGTGGACATGGACAATAAGGTGGAATCAAGACCATCAAAATCCTGTGATCCATTTTCAGAAACACCTGAAGGAAAGGATTGCATATGTTAACTAACTTACACGGAAAGCAGTAAACCTTTCTTTCAGATGGAGGAATCTCTCCATAAAAAGGCACCCTACCAAGTTCAGGAAGCAATCACAGGACCCTGGACAGCTCATGGACAGACTGATACAGCTGGATCAATGCAAATCAGTTTATCAGTGGATTGCCTCTGAAACCAGGGTGGACACCTCACCAGCTAGATTGATGCTGGAACCAGGACTGGTGATGGTTTTTTCTCTTTGTTTTTTATCTTTTTTCCTCTCTTTCTTTTTTTTATTCCTCCCCTTTTCCTCACCCTCTCCCTCTTTCTTTCCCTTTTTCTTTCTCTCCGTATTTCCTTAATTAATCTCTCCCTCTCTAATTTCTCTCTCCCCTTTCACCCTACCCCATTATCCAAAATGCACTGTTGTGTGCTTATACAGTAGATCAGGGACTGATATATCTATTTCCATACCAAGTGTGTAATTTACTAAGAGCAGTCTCTAACTGTGTGCATATCCTCTAACTTTTGCCAGTCCTTTCAACCAAAGCACGCTCATGAGTCTGAGGTGCTTCCATCCCCTTAAGGGTAGGCCATCACAGCACCATCATTCTCAACATCTTTTCTTCCTTCTTTCCCCATCTCTACATGCTGGGCATAACACCACGTGGTCTGGGATATCCCTTAGGTCAGCTGGGATCATCTGTGTGCCCTGACAGCTCGCAGCTGGTATTAAGATGCTGTGAGAAAGAATTGGCATGAGGAGCAGAGAATTCCTTGACTTAGCAGAAAAACTGCTCAGCAGCAACTGAAACATCAGTATGTTACCAAAGTTATTTTCACCCTAAATCAAAACCATAAAATTATACCAGGTACTAAGAAGAAAATTAACTCTAATCCAGCTCAAACAAGGACACCTACTCTCAACCATTATAATCTATATAGATTTTTATAATTAAAGATATCAAACAATATTTTTGTTTGTTATATTGAGCTTAAAGTGGTAGACACAAACTATCTTGTACAGCTTTGGTGGAAGCCTGCATACACTAAAAAAAATTTTTCTAATGAATGCTCCTTCCCTTTTGCTGCATTGGTATTGGGTCTCAGATGGGCTATGTAAATCTTTCTCATACTCTCTCTATGGTGATTGCTAAACTTGTACCTATTTATGAAAATATATCTATAATTTCATTTCAAGGAGCAGAGAATAAAAAAAAAAAGAAAAATCCAAGAATATGAAATGAAGTTTTTGTTGAAAATTTCTGTAAAGATATGTTATGTTAGTCATAAAACTATGTTATTCTCCACCCTACATCCTACTTTGTTGTTGTAATTTTGTTGTATTTATTATCTAAATATGATAAAGGCACAAGTTTCAGCTGTCATATATTTCATGCTCTCTGCCATAGCAACCCAACTAAAAAAATTCTTATTTGATGGGAGTACAGGTGCTATGAACACTCTAAAACTCAAGCCCCCACTAATAAAGAATAGAAACATATTCTAATAAATAAAAAGAGGTTACTTACTATTCAAATTAGTTGAATAATCTGTGAACACTCTGCATAAATTTCTCATCTTGAAAATGTATTTTTAATCATAAATATTCAAAAAATTGCTTTGAAAAAGCAGTTGATATGGCTCTTCTCAAAGAAGTTGCTTACCAAAGTCTGCTCTGTGTGCTTTACCATGTAAAAAATACCCATGTATTTTCTTTTTATTTTTTTGGATGGAAAGTCTATATAAGAATTGCATGCTACATATTGTCATGGTCTATGTGTCAGGAAAATTACTTACATGCTGTGCACACAAATGACATCCTATCATAATGACATACAAATTCTCCCTGGAGTCCGAATACTAAACAAGAAAATTTTAGTTGACAATAGAATTTTTTAGGATTCTTTATCAATTTCGATTTTGAGCATGCCTATAGCATCTATTAACACAATTTTTATTTTAATAGAATAATCTAAGAAACAGATTTTATAGGATTAATTTCTTTAAAACAGTTAAACAATGGAATTTATATCAACTTCAAACAAGACACAATACTAAACTCCTACTTAGTAATCTTTAGATTTAAAATTAATGTAGAAGGCTGTTCTGTTACAAATTAAAATTATTCTCTGATTTACTTGCTCTCCAGAGGTCAGAAGAAACTGGTGATACAGAGCATAATACAGGAAGAATTTGGACTCAAATATTTTTCCACTTCAGTTCCTCATCAATAAAACTTAGACAAGCAGTGGAACATACAATCATGAGACTGTCCTTGTGGAAAGATCTTCTGAGAATAAGGTGGTAATGGCCTGCCCTAACTGTGGAGTTTTGTGTTTTCCTGAACAAACAGCAAAACCGTTTGTTTTTGTATTTAAGCCATAGCAAAACACCTTTCATTGTACAAATTTCTCTTCAAAGTCACCTCCCAGACACGAAAACATGCAAGCTCTAGGAATTTATTGTATACCCTTGTGTGAAGCATATGTCTAGTTTATTAATCTCAGTTTAGTATTAGGTAGTAAATAATGAATGTAGAGTGCTGCTTCTGAATCCAAGTAGAGCAGTTAATCATTCTTTAATTTAAAAAAATATCTTGTTTTTCCCTGCTTTGGTTTATGGCTGGGAAATTGTTGTCTTCTCTTTTGTTTAATTGTTCTAATTCTTGTTGAACTGGTGTCTCTGAAGAACACTGGTATTAAATACAAAGTTTTTCTGTTCTCAAGCACAGTTTGGTGGGGTTTTTAAACCAGCATTACAATGGATCCTATCATATATTGCCCCTGACAATGAGGTTTGCAATTTCTAAAGATGTACTGTAACAGAATTCTAAAGGGTCTGGAAGCAGAAATAAGTTATAAAAGTTAATTTTCCTAAAAGCTGCTCACCATCCTTTTTCAGCTTTTATATGCTTAAGATAAATAGAGCTTTTCCTAAGCCAGTAGCATAAATCTAGACAATTGTATTTCTTTCTGCTAGTATTGAAAGACAGAGAACCTTCACCAGTTTTCTAACAGAATAAGGATTAAATTCTAGAACTAGCTGGTTCTAAGAGGTTATTATCTCACTGTATTCAGTGTAGGTGCAGCCTCACTGTGAATACTGTGTGCAGTTCTAGGATCTGCAATTTAGGAAGGAAGTGAAAATCCTTGAATGTGTGCTGAGAAGGACAACAGAATTGGTGAGAGGGCTGGAGGAAGCATCCTAGGAAGGATGGCTAAGGACTCTGGGTTTGTCTGCTTTGGAAAAAAGGAGGCTGATGGATAATGCCATTGTTCTTTACATCTTCCTAGGAGGAAAAATTGTGGAGGGAGGTGCTGATCACTTCTCCCTTACATTCAGCAATAGAAAGCATGGCAAGGTTCAAAGCTGCACCAGGTGAAATGTAGGCTGTATATAAGGAAGTATTTATTTTCTGAGGGGGTGGTCAAACACTGGAACAGGCTTAAGAGGGAGTGTGCCAATGCCTTAAGCCTGTTAGTGCTTTAGAGGCATTTGGACAATGAATGCCCTTAACAACATGCTTTACATTTTCATGAGCCCTGAAGTGGTCAGGCAGTTGAACTGGATGATCACTTTATGTTCATTTCAAATTAAGTGGATTAAATGGCTCTATTCTATTCCAGCTAGAACTCTTCTATTTTTTCCTTTTGCTTTTAACAATATATTTCTGTTTTGACAAAAACACTGCTTGTCCTATGTCAAAAAGACATTTTATTTTTATTTTAATTCCTTTATTGGGAGAAACATTTTTTGGCACTGAAGCATATGAGTTAGTCCCTTAGAAAATGGAGAAATCAATGGATTAGAAGTCAATTAGGGTTCTTAAGGTATTTGTGCAAAAAATTGGGACCATCATTAAAAATTGTATCTTTTTTTTCCTCAAGAATATTTGACAGGATATATTTGAGATTTCATTGTCTCTCTTCCATTTTTTTATTAACTTCATGACTATGTTATTGCCATCCTTGGAGGCTTCATTGTGGCAAAAATATAATATTTTAAGTTACAACCACCATGTAATTCAATATCATTCCACTGCATCTGAGAGTGTCAAATAAAGCTACCACAACTCACTGCATAGTGTACTGAGTAAAAGTCCTCAAGTGGAGAATGAGGGCATCTGTACTTAAAAAACATTTCACTTGCTCTAGTTCTACATGAGTCTTTCATGCTCCTGGGAACCTGCTAGAATGATGACAAAATGTCTTGCAAAAGCCACTTAAAAAGTTCTAAAGCTCAAAGAGGAAAAACTTGGTGTAATTCTACATACCTCTTACCACAAGTGACTGTGTTATTTAAGCAACAAGAAATGACAGACTATGCAGCAGTGCTGATTAATGGACACCTTGGGTGTGTAGCGAGGCATGAAGTGAAGCTGATGCAAACAAGAAATACATTAATCACAAGAAGTTCAGAATCCTGAAGCAACTTATTGTCACTCTGTAATGAATAGCTTCTACTTGTTGGAAAATACTGTTTATGCTTAATTTTAATGTTTCCATATGCATTAAGGTTTTATGGCCTGTTTTCTATTTTAAAATGTGAATTATACAAGCAGTATGGAAATAGATTAATAGTTTTGATCATAGCCACTTTAAATAGGTAGAGGTTAAAATCTTCAAGCACTGTTAAAAATGTAATTGCATATATATATGTATATACACATATCTGTCCCCTACTTATGAGATTGTGCTTTAAGAAAAATATAAGCTTGGATAAGAAAGCAGCAGCAGTTTCTTTCATCACCTTGAATGTTGTTTCTTTTTACTTGCCTATACATTTGTCTCCTATTAGCAAGTTCTGTTTGTTTGGTAGTGAGGCCTTGGCTTAATGAAAATCATTATATATATAACTTACTAACAAGAGGGTAACACAAATGATTTCTTAATTTGCCAATTATAATATTTTAATCTTTTACTCAGACTCTAGGGAAACCATAATGTTTTAACATATACTGTACATTTTTTTAATATATATTTCTCTATTAAACTCTCTAAATAAGAGCCTGCTATATACCTTCTGATACTAAATTCGTATAAATACGTATACGTATTCTAGTCATACCAGGGGTGACAATGTCTACCCCTAAAAATAACTTCTCACAGAAAGGGTAAAAGGTCTTTAAATTATATTTGTCTAGTTCCTGAATGATTGAGAAAATACCGAAAAATCAACTTTTCCAAGCAAGTGAGTGTTTAAAGACCAAAGTGTGTGCAGTGGCTCATGACAGCTTCATTGTAAACAAGTGCTTCATGATTTTGCAGATTTAGTGTTCAGAAGTGCAGCTGATGATCTGCATGACATGTTTTATATAATAATGCTCTCTTACATTCATCTCATGACATCTTCTGATGTTCTCCTTCCTATAACCAAGACACTTCTGTGTCATACAAAATGTCTAATTTATTCCTGTTCCTTAGCAATGAACAACAGAATTTGAAAAATTCCAAAAGAACCTTATCTTTCTACCTGGTAGAACATCTGTGTCATTAGTATGTTCCTGTGTGTATCAGCAGGGTTATAGGTCAGCACAGAGTTCTCGTGAGAAATTGCAGTAGATCTTGCTAAGGTCACGAAGTTCACCACTATGGCAAGGTGTTAGTGCTGTGTTAAGGGACTGTATCAAAGTTCTTTCATTGTGGTGCTGACAGTTTTGGCTTGACCCACCTTAGTCCTTTGCTGTAGAAATCGTTTTACTACAAATATTTCTTTTCCATCCTCCTTTCACTTAGGTCAGTGTTTGTTTGTTTATTAATATTTTATGATGTCTGCCTTAAAGATGAATGCTCCAAGGGATGTTAGGAATCCCCCACAAGCACTTCAGCAAAGAATTTTTTTCTGTCAGTGCACAGTTCAGCTAACACTTTTGTCTTGGAATCCATTTTAGAAAATAAAATTCAGTCATTTATTCAATTATAATTGAGGTAAAATAAGGTACATAAGGAAAAATATATCAATTATATAAAGCTCTGAAACAAATCCACTGTTTGTAGTGCAATTTTGTCTAGCTGCATTCAACATTTTCACAATTCCATTGGAATTTTAATTAAATTGTTTGTTGCTTTCTGTTACTGCTGTCAATCCAATTTACACAATCATTAAAATTTCTATCCCCAATAGCCTTAACCCAAATAGCTACACAGTTACTTAAATTTATTGCATTATTAACATTTTAGGATATTTTCCTGCTTATATTTGCTCTAATTATTTCCTTACCCTATTCTTTTTTATTGTACCACGGACTTTGGAAGTTTGAAGACAACTGAAGACAGTGTTATAAAAAGTCAACTTGCTTTTAGACTTATGATGCTTTCTGAAACTCCAATGCACCCAGAAATCTGCAAGAGCAAAAATTGTTTTACAGTCATGACAAAATCATTTGGTGAGCTTTGATCCTGTCCTGTCTCATGCAATCTGCTAGAAATTACTCCTAGAAAGTTCTAATATCCCATTTGGTTTCTTGACCACTTCCAAGCTCTGCAACAGTGTTTTGATGGAACTGCTTTATGCCTAGTATATCTTTTTTGCTATAACTACTCTGGGATCTTTACCTTGTAATCAAATATAGGGGGTTTAATTCATGTACATAATTGCTATTTGTTGTGCTGAATTTAATTTGATTTTATCTTTTCAAATGTGAATTTGATAGTTAAGAAACATTTTCAGGACTTTCCACTTACTATGACTTTATTAGTATTTTCAAAAGCAAAAGACTTAGAACAGGTCCCTGCGGATCTCCACTGGTGATCTCTATACACTGTGAGAGCAGTGTAATTATTCCTATCTTTGATTTTCTATCTTCTAACTAGTAATTAACTTAAAAGAATAATGGTTGCCCTCCTTATGTTTTTGGGGTTTTTTACATCTTTTCAAAATCTTTAATTGAAGAATATTGTCAAGTATATTAAGGAAGCTTACTGGACTTTTTTGTCGCTATGTCTCATGTTCTCACACTTTTTGACTTCTTCAAAAATTCTTTATATTCAGATCTTCTTTAATAAGAACCAGTATGATTTTTTCATAATATTAGTATTAATCCTTAGGAAAAATAATCTCAGTCTTTCATTTTATATTACTTAGATATGTCTTTCTTGTTACTATTTCATTATGTTCTCCTCAAAGTTGTTTGAAAAACAAACAACCAAACAATTTAAACATATTGTCACATTTTGAATTCAATTTTTTTATTACATTCCTTGTCATATTGTCATCCCTACGGAAAAAACAGCAACAATCCCTGTATATTTTTATGAGATACTACAATCACATGGCAAATGGCTGTTCAAAGGCTCACATGTGCCTCACAGAGAATGGAAGTAACAGGCCTTAGTAAAAGAGCTGAGACTTTGGGTCCCACCTGCGGTCTAAAACAAATAGTTCTACTTGATCTGTAAAATTATAAATTGGATGTACCAACAAACCCCCACATAAATGCAAGTACAATCAAACCATCTTTTTTTGTGTGTGGTTGGATTTCCTTGAGCAGAACATCAGGGCCTACATTGATTCTATCACAAAAATAATCTTAGCCTTGTCTATCTCTATAAGAATAGTGCAAAATCACAGAATAATAGAATGTAAAGGGGTTAAAATAGACTTTAAAAATCATCTAGTCCAAACCCCTTCTGTCATGGGCAGGGACACTTCTCACTTGACCAGTTGCTCAATGCCTGATCCAATCTGGCTTTGAACACTGCCAGGGTTGGGACATCTGCAACTTCCCTGGGCAACATGTTCCAGTGTCTCACCACCCTCACTGTAAAGAACTTCTTTCTAATACCTGAACTAAATTTCCCCTCTTTCAATTTTTACCCATTACTCCTTGTCCTATCACCACAGTTCCTGATAAAGTCCCTCTCCAGCTTCACCATAGGTGCCCTTCAGATATCAGTGCTGAATTTGATTTTATCATTTCAAATGTGAATTTGACAGTTAATTTAGCAAACATTGTCATGACTTTCCACTCACTATAACTTTATTAGTATTTTCAAGGACCTGGCAGGTTACTAAGCAGTCTCCATGTGACATTCTCTTCTCTGGCAGAACAGCCCCAACTTTTTCTGCCTCTGTAGGGAGGTGCTCTGGCATTAGAGAATAAACTTCATGGCCCTCCTCTGGACTTGTTCCAACAGTTCCATGTCCTTCTTATGTTTGTGACACCAGAACTGTATGCAGTACTCTAGGTGGGGAAAGGAAAAGATTATTCAGAATATGTGCAGAGAGAGGGAAGGACATTTATAATGCTGCAATGAAATTCATAGCATTATGGGCAACAGCTGAATCCAGTACGTATTGGACCAACATTAGTAAGATTCATTTATACACTAGGAATTAAGCAAGGTGAGTATAGATTAGTCCTTCCTTGGATCAATCTAGCCTCTTAGTGAATTTGGAGAGTGAGAATTAAATGGCATTTTTACTTCACTTCAGCAGCTTCAAAGTTGTTAGATATGAATTCTATAATTTCTATAGCAGCAACTCTACTTATTTGCATGCTAAAATCTAGTGAGTCATGATGACGAGGGCTGTTGAAGATACAAAAAGATTACCAGCATGCTAAAAAACAGAAGTATTTAATTCTTTTAAAAAATTTGAATAAATTAGTCCTAATATATCCTATATACATTCCCTTCATAAAGGGTCAATAGGACATAAAAAGTTGATCAAAGATAACTGCCAGTCATGTTTATAAATACAGAAGTTGTTCCTTGCACTTATTTAAGCCAGGGCAAGCAAAATATTTTCAATGATAAATTTGTCCTTTAGAAATCACCCTATAGAGGTGAAAAGCAAAGAACATACAAGTGACCCTTCAAGCCTCATGAAAATTTACACTGGTCTCCTGGGGAATATCAGACATGAATGATACTACCAACTAATATTATTTCCCTCCTGTGAATCTATAAATGAGGAGATAGGAAGGCATAGATTTCAATTTTCAGTGAAGAGCTTCAATGGTCAGATCTAAAATCACAAAGACATCCAAAGGTGAAAGCTGAATACAACACCACTACAGAAAAAAATCAAGGGATTCCAGCTTCATTACATCTGTGTTGCAAGCTTTCTCTCTCTGAACTGTGACCTAGGCTGGGTCTGTATGGTCTGTAGGAGGAGTTGGGAGAGGAGATGTGATTCCTGCCCCTGATTTGTGTTTCCTGCTATTGACAAAATGACATATTCAGTTGATCTAAAGAGTTTAAATTGCTTTGTCCTATGAGGTGGCATATAACCTTCCTCACAAACATCTTTGTTGGGGTGCTATTTTAATCTGTGAAGAGACTTTGCAAGCAGAGATGCACAGTCAACAGTACTCACAGGTAGGACTGCCACCAACTTGCCTGTTCACATGCTCACTGCCATCCTCCCTTGCCTTAAACTCTCTTTAAACAGTAATGTTGAGTTATCATCTTCTGTTTGTGATTCTTTTTTAGTATAGCTTTTAATGAAGGCCAGTATTTTCTTCATGAATCCTTGAGTCTTTGGTAGCATCTCAACATCTCTCTATATTGAAACTTATCTCGTATGGCTCCAGGTTTAATTCTGTTACACTGCTCAACAGCACTTTCTTCCTGTAAGAATGAGTGAAGATTACACAGCAGGGATTCATGAAATCAAACCATAAGTCACAGAAGGTGATCACTCAAGTTATGGTTTGCTGTAGAGCCATTCCATAAACAAGTTTTCCTGCCTTCTCTGGCCAGACTAAGCAGTGTGGGATATACCCAGCCAGCCCACAGTACCACTGAGTGCATGCTTGAGCTTCTTTCTTTGGCATGCATTAGAATTCAGGCATTGATTTTTTTTTTTTTTATTGTAAAGATTTTTAAATTGAAGGCTGTTTTTTTCAATAAGTAATGCAAAAATAAATCTGAACCTTTGCAGTGAAATATTTTATTTTTATGATAATCTTAATTTTCACTAATCCCTAGTTTGTTATTTGGAAGTAATTATTTTTATGCTATTCAGTATTCTGTTTTGAAAATATTTTCTTTAGTATGTCTGAAGAGCTTCTGTTTTATGTCTCTCAGATTCTTAGAAGAAACTGATTAGGTTTCAGTTTTATCATTATTCATTATCATGTATGTTTATATAAACAGTAAAGAAATAGCTGTATTCTTGTTTTATTGATCACCACACTGTACTTAAATGTTTGGAAATATGTCAGCAATGTTGTTATACATAAGATATGCCAACCCCAGAAGAAATCTGATCTTTCCAATTTATAGAAGTGTAGTTACTTTCTGTAACAGTTCCATAGTTGATATAAACACTTTGACAGAAAATATTTGGTGGTGAATGTCGTGTAAAACTATCTGGGAATAAATGTAGTGTGACTTGGAACACGAGATACAATTTTCTTTGCATAGAGGCAAAATTAGGTGATGACAGAGTTCACAAAACCTATTCTCCTCCTAAAATTGCAATTTGACCTTGCTTTTCAAGAAGTCTTTCAAAAAGTTAAACGACAGTGCAAGAAATTTCACAGACTTTTGCCCACAAACTGTCATTTGCAATAGGACAATGTACAAAATCTTATTTAGTGTTCTGTATATTGAAGCTTTTTTCACTTTAACTCTTCCAGTTCTCTCCTCATCTCACTGTGAGAGGAGTAAGCAAGTGGTTGTGCAGAGTTTAGTTGCTGGCTTTAAACAATGTCAGTGTGGTACCAGGGGACTTCCATTGTTCACATGGGTTCCTTGTAAAATGAAGTGCAAATACAAGATATTACAAGTATGTTTAACCTCTGTAGTGCAACAACTCATCAAAGCAATATACATAAAAGGCTTTGTTTCCATAAATTTCTAAGAGCTGCTCATGCCATTTAGGTTGTATTTACACAGATCAAGAATTTAGCATTTTAAGTGAAATCACTGAAATATTATATGTTACATCTCTTAGCAAGGTATATACACCCTGTAGCAGCCTCAGGAAATAATGAGTAAGCAGAATGGTTTGCATTATAGCACTGAACTGTGCTTAAAATAAATTATAACATACTGGCTACAATAATCAAGCAGACTGCTCAAGTCCAATAAAAGTTAAAAACTATGCTCTGAAGTATGTATCTTCCTCCATCTGAGAATGCTAAATGTGTTGTACAAAACATATTGAGGCAAATCCTCGCTTGATGTTAACTGATACCATTCCTAGAACTGAATGGACCTACTCCATCCAGTCAACTTAATTCACGTATATAAAATAATTTTTCTTCCTATGAGGAAAGGCATTGAAATACTTAGCCCTCATACAAGATAAGGAAAAAAAAAAGAACTCTCAAGGCAGTTAGCAAGCCCTGGGAATGAAAGTGGAAATAAAATTTTAACTCTAAAGAAACAAACAAACAAACAAAACAAGCAAAGAAACAAACAAACTCACACACACACACACACACACACACACACAC
>WEIU01007368.1:67315-155302 GCA_013389925.1 Aegithalos caudatus | reverse complement strand
AAAAAAAAAAAAAAAGTGCTCAATTATCTATTTCAAAACTCCAAAACGCCAAGTAAGGGATAGCAAATATTGTACTGAGACTAGTAGATTCTAATACATAAATTAAGGATCTGTAAAAGGTCATGCTGGGGTGACAGATTGCTGATGGCACATTTAATTACTTGAGCCTAGTATGTAGTGAGATTGTAAGTTTTAAAGCCACAGAACAATGGCACAGGAAGTCTTATAACTTCAAAGTAAGGCAAATTGGACAGAACCTATTGAGATACTCAAGCAAACCTCAGGGATCCTCTGTAACTGTAAACCCTCTTTAATTAATTTAGAAAATGTCAACAAAATAAAGAATGAATAATGCTTTGCAGCAAAACAAAAAGTACCAGCTAACCACAAACATAGAAAACAAAAGCTGATAATCAAAGCTCTCTGAAAAGGTTTTCTCCTAAGGTAGCATAGCTCATTCCAATGTTCCCCAGTGTAGTGTTTCAGTAAGTGATATATATTAGAAAATGTTGCTCCTGGCTATGTTTTAGGACCACATCTGTGACCATTCTTATCCCCATCCCAAGTATTGACTTCTCCATGTACAAAATTGATCTTCTGAATTGCTCAATGACTGCTGTTTTTCACAGGTTATAGTACTATAGGAGAGGGAGATGAAGGGACTTTATTTATAGTTAATAAGCAGAGTTTGATATGTTATGATGTTATTAATTTTTACAAAACATCATGTATCAATGAGTGATCTATCCTCTATAATTTCACATTAGGACTTTTTAAAATGTGGGGAAAAGTAATTTGATTATATTTCTATTGTCCCTTTTCTCCTCTGCCTGTACCACTATTTGACTTGGGTAACTATAACAGGTAGATATTATCTGTCCCATACAGCAGCCTATGCTGGGAGACACTGAGGCATGAAGCAGTCTGCAGCCACAGTAGTATCCAGGCAGATTCTGAAATCAACAGTTTTACAGATGAATCGCTCCCACATTTCTATCCCAGATGTTATCTGATTTTACTGTCGACTTGCAAACAAGATGAATGACATCTACAATTTTTTTTCAGTTTTTAGTTTTTTGATTTTTTCTGATTTAAAAATGATGAAAAACAGACAAAGATATGTTTTAAATAGCTGGAGCTTGGTAGGCTTTTGCAGGTTTATGATTTTGGTTTGCTTTTTAATGTATTCTGGGCTGGAATCATGAATGCCAAGGTTTAGCTTGGAGGACTTTTTTTTAAAAAACGTTTGAGTTATAAACTTCCACAGAAAGGGTTATAATAGAAACATTGACAAGCATTTAACTATAACAGTAGTAGCAGGGTTGTTATAATAATTGGATTTGGGGTGGAATACAAAACTAAATTTACAGATTCTTTCTGCCTTGGGGGAGCCATTCATTTCTGTCTGAAACAGCTAAGGCAAAACTTAACATCAACAATAGGAAAAAGACACTAGAAAAATGAGTGGTTCCATCTCTATTAGCTCCAAGAAAACAATTGTTGCTTGATAGTTTTAGTGATGCATGAAATATCAAAGCCACATCTGGGAATCATCACAAAAAGAATAAATAGATTTATATTGACTATCTTACATTGTTACTTTGAGCTAAAATGTGGTAGTTCATATTTGACACATTTTTTTCATTGAATAGTTCACTGGAGTGTTAAATTAAACAAAAACACCCAGAGAAAACTGAAGAAATAAAGGTGGAAGCAATTAAGACCTTAGCCTGCAGATCATCTGAAGGTCCTATGGCTTAATTCAATTTAAAGAAAAATACGCCTTCTCCTTTTTTTTTAATTGCCAAGTTTGTGAGATCTTGATAACATCTTAATGTTTATGCAAGTGAATGAAATTGCTTCCCTCTGTCAGATAAATGAGATAAAGTCATCAACAGATTGCACCCAGTAGCAGTATCAATATTGCCTGAGGTAACACAGAAACCTTGTGGAAGGGTTTTGACATCTCAGGATATGTTTTAGTGTTATATCCTTGTCAAGCCTCTAGTGTTTGTGAGTATCCCAATATCTCTTTAAAATTCCCATTATGCTGCCTTGTTACTGACTCTCCTTTAACTCAGAAAGTTTAATTTCTATTTGAAGTAGGAAGGTATGCCAGCCAGGTTGTATCTGGGATTCCAGTGAAAACCCAGTGGACTTCATTGCTTCAGGTATGTAGGCAGCATGCACTATGATTCCTATCAAAAAGCAGTTTTGATCAGTTGATAAGGAGGAATTTTATTTTTTTTTGGAAATACATACTTACTGTGACTTAGATTATGATATTCAGTTATCAGATAGACTCAACCAGAGCACTTCTATTAAGATAGAATCAAATATCTTTAAAACTCAGCTTAAGCAACAGGACTTGATGAGATAAAGCCAAAGTAGAATTTATATTTAAGGATGCCTGCATCAAAAAGTGTTTGTAATGACTGCAGTTTTGAAGTCTCTTTGAGCAGAAGAAAGGTTGTTCAGTGACTTACATGGGCTCTGTCCTCTCTCTCTGGACTGGGTTGGCAGTTTGCATTCCTTTCAGTACATCACCAGGTAAAATTAAAGTCCTGCTAGGTAGCATATTCAGAAAAATTCTTTCAATGATAATTAAAAATAGCTGGTCTGAGCTTTATATGAGTCTATTGCAGTTCTCTTCCAGGCTTCTGAGCACAACATTGAACAGACTCTGTATTACACTTTTAAATTATTTGACAAGAAGAGGCATCTCTTGACTCTGTCCAGTTAATTTGGTACCCTATATGTGCTGGCTGCCCACATGGGTGCTGCCCATTATACACTCAAAGACAGATGTGAGACTCAGCAAGGGGCTTCCTCCTGTTCTTGGACAAAGAACTGGAGCAAAGTCAGAAGGGAATCTTCTCCATGATCAGTTTCGCCAATCTGCCACAGAAGTCTGTACAGTTTTTATAAGAAACTTAATTCAAGTATAGGTGGTGGAATTGTGAGTTGAAATTTTACACATAGTAAACCATGAATCATTAATTTCCTTTTAAATGCTTTAAGAAGTCAAGAAAAATTTTTGCTTTAGGATTAGTTTTAGCCTTGGTTATAAAAATGCCTGTCGGAGCAACATAATCTGCCTTTGTATTAGTTTTGTTAAACTTTGTTTTCTAAATACATCTCTGTGTTTGAAATGTCTTTTTTTTTTTCTTCTTACATCCCAAGGATATATTCATAATAATGACAGTGTAGTTCTCTGTTAGCATCCCCACAGTGCTCTTCATAAGTGAGAACTGCCTTCTGTCTTGGGACTGAATAGCTGCTGCTGAGCACAGTAATTCATTAGACAAATGTTGCTACAGGAAACTTAACTAAAGAATTTATATGGCACTTTCCAGTATCAAACTGCTAACGTAGTTGGTTAGCCAGAAATGTGTAAGGAATTATATTTATAGCCTATGTAAATATTAAATGCAAGCAAAAAAACCCAGAATATTGCCAAAAGTTCTGACTGTTCATTTAAACAAGTAATGAAAATGGAAATAGATGTAGAAATCTTCCTGATAATTCTTTCTTTTTTAAAATATTTTTCCATACAGATTTTACTGTCATCTCCTTTTACAGGATTAGTATTATACAAAGCCATAAAATTTTCTCTTAGGAAGTCTCCACTAAAAAAAGTGAAATATGTTTGTATATTTAATATCTTTCATTTTTCTAATGTTCTTAGTATTTGCCAAGACTCTGTCTTGTCCCATCCATGTAACAGAATCTTAATCTCTGATATTTCTATGATTTTTTTGCTTGGTTCTCATTTATCCATAGTGCTAACTCCTACTATATCTGCTTTCATGATTCTCACAGGCTATAACAGGAAAAAGAACTTTTTGACGCTTTTTATTATGTTCTTTTATTTCTTTTTTTGGTTTTCATTTGTTTTATTTTTGGTTTGGTTTGACTTTTCAAAACAGTAATACTCAATTCCTCATCTATAGCTTTGTTTGCTATTAACATGTGCTTTTCACTTTGGATCCTGAAGCAAGACCATTTGCATAACAGGAAGATATGGGTCTAAAGGAAGAAAACTGATGAGTTTTCTATAATCATTTATGTTTCATTATTTGATTTTTCCAAAATAGTTCTATCTCAGAGTAATTTCAGTGGTTGCTTACCATTTTGAATGGCACATTTCAGTTTATTTCACAATTATATTCTCTATAGATGAACAGAATAGAGAATGGTAATTTTGAAATACTTATTCCAAAATACTAGGTAGATTTCCTGCATGCTCCTTGGCCTCTAAGCATTATTTAGTTAAATGTGAATTACACTCTGTGTGTTCTGGGTGCAGAGAGGGGGCAGAGTGTATGGGCATGGCCAGGTTTCTGTTCTGTACCTTGCACATCACCATTGGGGAAAATGATTTCAGGAAGAGGAAAAGGTGAGTACACTCCTGGAACTGCACCATTTTGTTTCCATCTCTTCCTAAGAGAGGTAGCCCAGACCAGCCCTAGCATACCCTGCACTTTCTTGTCTCTGCTTGTGCCTTCTGGTCTGAGGATACAGCTCTAAAAGCGGCAAACACAGCTGGATTGTGAATGCAGCCCCGAGATGAGAAAAGGAGATAAAGACCAAGCCCATCAGAATGTGTGCCCTGCTCCAGAAAAGAAATTAAATTATGCAACTCCAGAATGTGATGCTGAAGGAAAGTGGCCAAATGCTGCTGAGCTCAGCAGAGAAGGCCCAGCACAGGGTAAAAACTCCAGCAGAGTCTGACCCCACTGCAGCAGAGAGGCATCACAGCATGGTGTGGTGCAGATGGTCTAGTTTTTGATCTTTTTTTTCCATTGTATCAGGCTCCAGGATGGGAGGGGGACATAGCAAGGCAGGAATGTTGTTCATCTTGTCTTTATCTGCAAAAACGTGCTCTACACTGCAGCTGAGGTGAATGGTTCTTCCTGGAGTCTCTGGCAAAAAGCATCCAGGGAGAGCTGAGAGTGACACATGGGGTTCTGGAGCTGGAGATAAAAGGATCTGAGACCTGTTACACCACAACTGAAAAAGAGATCTTGGGAGATTATGAAGGGGTTTGATTTATTTCAGAAATGACTCGTACTGAAGAATAGCTCCTCTTGGCACCCTGACTACCAGTGCTGGGCTGGATGTTCAAAGGTAAAGTCCCTTCCACACATCATGCCACAGACACCACATGGAGCAAGAGGATCTCTTTGATTACTCAGCAAGCTTAGGTAAGGAATCCCAGTTACCCAGGGATCTCTAAGATCATCATGAAATAGCCTTAAGGTGAAAATTCCAGTTCATCTGAAGAGGAGGAGAAGAAGTCAATGTGCTGAGGAGGCTACACCATATAATCACCTACCTGAAAATAAAAAGCAATACATTCTCCACTGACTTCTCCTGCCCTATCATAAGGGCAAATTGAAAATGGAAAGCTGCTGTATAGAGGGAGTCCTATGTGGTGAGTCACAGGAGCTACTGAGGGACAAGGTGGATCAAGGTGGACAGTTTGCAGAGATTAAAGTCTTCCTCTTGACTTTAGATATTGTTGAATGAGAGAAGTGGCCAAGACACTTCCTCTAAGCTGACTCCTGGATGGTAGCAAATCCTCTTTTGGTCTGTCTGGGAAGATGGAAAAAAAACCAATTGGCAACAGAGAGGAAAACCCATCTGGGCTAAGAGTGGTGAGACATCACTGCCAGGGTAGAGAAACTGGCTGTAAAATTCCATCCTGCAGATGTTCACATGCCCAAGGGTCAAGTTACCAATGAGCTTTGCAACAAGGGACAGGTGAATCAAGCTGCCAAGATTAAAGTATCTCAGATCTTGACTGGAAATATCAGGGCTCAGTGGGCTTGTGACGCCTCAGGTGATCAGGGAAGAGATGTGACATACAGATGGTCATGTGATCTAGGGGTGAACTTACCCATGGACACTATATCCCAAGGTTATTGTAACTGTGAAATGTGCTGCAGTCAAGCAAGCCAGGCAGGCAAAGTTCCTGTACCATGGGAGACAATGTTCAAAACAGAAATATGGGGAGATCAATTGTATCACATTGTCACAAACCTGCCAAGGCAAGGCACAATCTGCTGACAATGGTGGAAACAACCACTGGATAGTTGAAGATGTGCCCCATGCCCCACACCATTGCACAGAACACCATCTTGTGCCTTGAAAAGAGAGTCCTGTGGTGACATGGCACCCCAGAAAGAATTCATTTGGACAGTGTGACTCATCTTTAAAACACAGTTTTCCTCCACTTCCAAATCACATCTTGATTTTTAACGTTGTAACACTGTAACTTTCTAGGAACACATGTACTAGCAAGTGAACATTAAATTGCTCATGATTGCTGAAATTTTCATGTAAGTTCTATGTCTAATGTTTCCCTCCTTGAAATCTACCCATTCATGTTGAGAAATTAGCCACTAAGTATGTAAATACATACACACAATTGTATATGTTAAACTGAAAGTCTATTAAGACTAGAAATTAAGAGAGGATGTGAATAAGACTATAAGGATGGACTGACACTTTTCTGCTATGTACTCACATGGTAGTTTTGTGGAAGAAGTAACTCTTTAGAGTGCAAGACTTAGAAGTAAAAAATAGTTCATTCCTGAACATGTCCTTGGGTAGGCAGGTAAGGCTCACACTGAGCATTTAGATGCCTGCACTTTTTCTGTAATGATGGAGGAAGCAAGTCCTCTTCAGAGAGGGATCATGTCTCAAATTCTCTCTAGACCAGTCATGAAGAGCACTTCAGGGGTGATGGGATATCTTCTAATGTTATTATTCCTAAATCAGGCACCTCGGGTAAGTGCTTAAAACACAGCAGGATAGATAGCTCTTCTCTTGGATGATTGGATAATCATCCTGGTAAGAGTCCAGAGGGTCTACGGTGTTCATGGCTGTGCAAGAGCCCAAGGCTCTGAAAAATCAAGTTCCTCTGTACATTATTTCTAAAAGGAGAGGCAAAGAAAATCTGCAGAATAAGCAGCTGAAATTCTCAGAGCAAAGCCCTTGTGGGTTGGATTTTCCTCTTCTCTGAGTTCACATGCTGGGGAGCTCTGGAAAAATCTGATATGTTCAACTCCTCACATGAAAAAAAAAATCTCATTTAAAAGGGTAGGGAGCACAGATGAGGAGAAAAATAATTTGAAGAATTATTATTCTGCATTGTTGAACATTTGGATTGCCTAGATTATAATTTATAGCTTTTATTAATCTGCACAAAATTGGAATATAAGATGATTCAAAATATTTTAAACCTTCTGAGTAATTTTTTATTGTTTTCTTAATATAGTCTTTTACACAATGCATTTTTCTGTCATTTTTAACACAAAATTTAATGATTCAGTATACAAGTGTATACTTAGGAAGCCAGTTTATCTCTAGAGTCTGGACATGTGGACCTGATTTGAACAAAGACAAATGATCTCATTTTATTACAGGAACTTTTCATTAATAATACCAGGTATGTCATGTACATTATAACAGGTTCATTGCATTTGGTTCTTTTGACATTTTATGAGGCAATGGTAATGAAAGTTGTGAGTTCCTACATACCTTTGTGTAAAGTAAACAACATTGCAAATTATTTACAAAAGTCTATTAAAAATGTCAGATAAATAAATGAGCCATTTTTGTTGGATGCTACAAATTCCATTAAGGAACTGAGAAGAAACTTTCTTAAAACTATATAACATGTTGAAGGACTTCTGAAAATTATTCATTCTAAAAAGTTTATTGCTCCACAATAAAGACATTTTTGCAGTTATCAGTAGATATGTAATAATTAGTAATCTTGACTTTGTGAACCACATAGATAAGATTGTAAATTAGGCTTTAGATAGAGAGTCTATATTTTTCCTTTATAAGAAAACAAATTTCTTAATTTGTACCTTCTCTGGGATTTAAACACTGTGAGTTTTAATATTTTTGGTGACAGCTAAGGTCGCATCTTTGGTAAAATACAAGAAAAAGAATCCAAGTCATACCACTAAGAGTAGTGGTAGTTTCGCTGGGGAAGAAGAGAACCCTGGAAAAATGCCTTGGAAAACCATGTTCTCAGTGCCATAAGCAAGAAGCTTATGCACATGCTCTCTATGCAAATTGTTACTAGAAAGTTCTCAGTTCTCTGTGTTATCATAGGTTGATTTCTAGTGCAAGAATTTTAATATTTCGTTTTCCCCCATTGGACCCTTCCCTCAGACCCCACCTTAACTCCCCACCCACACCGGGGTGTATAAATACCCCTGTCTGACCCTACACCCCACCTTTGGCATTTTGCCTTTTGCCCCTTGTTACTGCCTTGGTCCAGTTCACTCCAATACAGTGGACCTTATTGTTTATTATTCTTTGTATTATTAAATTTACTTTTTGGACAATGGAATTAAAACTGTCTCTCTTTCCATCAAGTTGCCATTGGGCTGAGTCCCAAGGAAACTCAAAAGGGTCTGAACATCTGGGCTCAGACTCCCGGGAATTTCACTAGTCCTTTGAAAATTGACACAATAATTTGTTCTTCTAATATTAGACTAAGTCACCAATTGGCTTATATTCATAAGTAATGTGCAAATAGTGGTAGCATGGGGAACAGAATATATTTAATAAAAATTTAGGACGTAAGTGTCCATTTTTTTACATAGTTCTTCAGCTGACTGAAGAATGATACTGGGAATTTAACTATAGAATTTATTTATAAGATAAGGAACATAATCTATCAATCTGCTGTAATGATTTTTTTATTTAATATTTGTAAATTTATGTTAAATTTTAAAGTGTTAAATTTTAGGGAAGAATTTTCTAGGTTATGACAAAGCTCAACAGCTCATTCCATAAAAGAAGTGTGACAAGTTATTGTCATGGCAATGGCTGCATCATTACAGATTGTGAATTAATAGTGCTTCCACTGCCACGTTAAACAAATGAGAATAATTGTCTGGTGGGAGAAAAAAATCTTTGCTCTAATCTTGACAGCAAAAGAAAGCTATTAGCAAAATATAGAAGAGGAAATATATACATTGCAGAAAATAACTATATTTCAGTTAAATTATGATGTGTGGATTTGGAAAGTTTTCTCAGTCAGAAAATCTCTACTTAATAGACTGAAAAAGAGCAGTAAGGGTTTACAAAAATGTCTCTAATGGGAACTGATATTTGAAAGCAAAGGCTAGTGGGACTGATTACTTTTCTCATTAGGAAGCGTCTCTAACAAAATAAATCAGTTGTTGCCATATAACATTTCACATATCTGTCAAACTGAAGGATATAATCTGGAAACACACCATGAAATTAGCATAGATACATGCAGAATTGGAATCAACAAACATTTTCATCTCATACTAATTGACAAAAAGCAGTGTCTCTGCTGCACACAATTTCATCTGCAATTACTATTAGAGGGACATGTGAAAACATTCTGAACTACAAATTTCTCCTCATGTTTTGATGTCAAGTTCTGCACAAACCAATGTCTGCAGGAAGCAGAGTTTTCTTTTATAATATTCTGCAATAGATAATTGCAAAGTATTTGGTAATATCTTCCTCTTTCCAGAGCAAAAGGTTAAATGAGATCCTTTCCCTTCATAGTTCTGGACAGCTGTGCAGACAAAGAGTGTAAATGTTTCTCAGGAGGGAGCGTGGAATGATCTCAGCATGCTGGCAGGAACTGCACTGTGCTGTGTTCATGGCACAGAACAGGTGGGGACAGAGGACACAGGGCCCTTATTCAAAGTTGTTTGCTCCAGGATGTCTGTGTGGGTAGCAGAGAATGACATCCTCTTCCAGAGGTGGCTGAGGGCTCCTGGTCAGGGGCTGCTCTGAGGATGTTTTGTGCTGAACGTGCTATAACAAAGTAATCACAGGTGGGGTGATGTAGAAGAGTGTCTCAGAGAGCAGGGGCATGATCTGCTCCTGAATTAGCTTGGCCAAGCCAGACTGGGCCCCAGCTTGGGCCCTCAGGAATGAGGCTTGAGCAAGGCCAGAGCTTTAGTGCAGTGAGAAATTATGTTAAGGTACGCCAAGGGAGAAAGTCGTACACCTATTTAGTAACAGGTGCAAATGTTAGCTGGAACACTTTAGCCACCTTAAGTCTAAAATAAGCACTTGTTTATTTACATTCTTTTATGCTGCACACCAATGAGGGAATGTCTGGAAATGTAAACTATGTAGAACTGTATATAATCTGCCATTTTTGAGTAAAATAAAGGAGAATGTATGTAGCCACATTGGTGTTGATTATGTTACTTGGTAGTTTCCCACAATTTTGGGGTAACTCCCGGCTTCTGGGTGAGGCCGAGAGAGAGGTAACAGGGCTGTGCATGGGGCTGCTTGTAGCCAAAATGAATGTTCAATTCATTCAAGCGTGCTTTAACTGGCAAGATAAAGAAAGTGTCTGTGATAAGTTACTTTTTTAGCCCTCTGGGAATGTTTTGGTAAGAAGACCTAAGTTCAAATCACTGCTTTAAGTCAAGAAAAGGAGAAAATCTTGCTTTCTTTTCATTCTGTGTGAATGTTCAACAAAGCACTGTGTTCATGCGTGTGGCAACATCAACCTGGCTATTTGGGAATGTAGCTACTCCATTGACACTAGTTCTTCTGTTCTTGGCAGTGTGCTGAACACTCTGGGCAAATGAAAAGATATTTCTTTGTTATATTCCATTTTTGACATGTTCACCAAACAGAGAAGAAGTGTGTATATATGGGTAAATACAAAGATAGCAACCCTTCTCCTATGCTTTCTTGAGTGCCTTCAGCCTCACCTCTCCTTACATGTCTCTAGCTTTGTTACAAGACATTGAGAGTTGAAGCTCGGGCCAGTAATCACCTCATTGTTGATGGGTGACATTTGACAGATTTTTGACAGTTGCTGTTTATCAGGCTGGCACATTTTGTAAAGATGCATCTCCAGCAAAACTCTAAGCTCTGGTTGAGCCTTATTCAAGCTTTCTGGGTTGGTTGAGGGCTTTTTATATTTTATTCCCTTTGTTACGTGAAGCATATATTTTGTGATAAATTAACAGTAAACACACAATACACTACACTCTCTCCATTACCAGACTGTCCAATGAATCATGACATTTGGTTTCCTTGCAATTTCTATTTTAGAATAATTCATACTGAATAGTCATCAATGTTTAAGCCTTTGTAACATTATCCAGCTTTCCCTTATTTCTGCTAATTTATCCACCTTCTGCAGCAGAGAATGGTAAAATTTAACATGTACTGCCCAAGGGGCCATCTCTTGCAATTCACTATGAAATTTGACTTCTTTTGTTTTATTGCTTGTTAATGTTCTTGTTTAAAAAAAGATAAAGTGCTAAGGCAAAACATACTCCTCAATCACAATCCAAAACATATGTGGGTTGCTCTTATAGAAGTGGTCACGTAAGTGACTACATCAGTGTGCAAGGGAAGGGCTGCAGACATCGTTTATCTGGACTTGTGCAAAGCCTTTGACATGTTCTCCCACAATATTCTTCTCTCTAAATCAGAGAGATGTATTCAATAAGTAGATTGTTAGATGGATTAGAAATGTATTGAATAGTTGTATCTGGAGGGTAGTGGTCCATATCTCAGACTCCCAATGGACACCAGTGACCAGTGTTGTCCCTTAGGGGTTCATACTGAAATCAGTGTTATTTACTATCTTCATTAATGGCATAGGTGAAGTGATTGAGTGCCCTCTCAGCAAATTTGCAGATGACACCAAGCTGAACAGTGGTTTAGACACACCTGAAGGATAAGATGCCATCCAGAGGGACCTGGACAAGCTCAAGAAATGAGCCCATAGGAAAAACATGAAGTCCAGCAAGGCCAAGTACAAGCTGCTGCACCTGGGTTAGGCCAACCCCCGGCACCACTCAAGGCTGGGGGATGAACAGATGCAGAGCAGCCTGGCTGAGAAGGACCTGGGGGTGCTGTGGGTGAGAGGCAGGACATGACCCAGCCATGTGTCCTTGCAGCCCAGGAAGCCAAACGTGTCCTGGGCTGCATCCAAAGCTCCGTGGGCAGCAGGTGAGGGAGGGGATTCTGCCCCTCTGCTCTGGTGAGACCCCACCTGCAGTACTGCATTCAGCCCTGGGATTTTGAGCACAGGAAGGACATGGACCTGTTGGAGTGAGTCCAAGATCATTTGAGGGATGGAGCACGTTTCATGTAAGGAAAGGCTGAGCGAGTTGGGATTTTTCAGTCTGGAGAAGAGAAAGCTTCAGGGAGACCTAATTGTGGCCTTCTAGTACCTGAAAGGAGTCTACAAGAAGGTTGAAGAGAAATTTTTTACAAGAGCATGTAGTGACAGGACAAGGAGGAACGGCTTCAAACCAAAAGAGAGTAGGTTTACTAGGAAGAAATTCTTAAATGTGAGGCACTGGAACAGGTTGTCCAGAGAGGTTGTGGGTGCCCCTCCCTAAAATTGTTCAAGGCCAGATTGGACAGGGCTCTGATAAACATGGTCTAGTTGAAGATTCCCTACCCCTTCCAAGGGATTTTCTGCTAGGCGATCTTGAAAGTCCCTTCCAACCCAAGTTATTCCATGATGGTATGATCTTTCATTCACTGGCAAGGAAACGAGTGGTTACTGAAAGGGCAATTCCAACTGCTTCATGTACCAATATTCTGTTTAATGCATGCACAGGTACATAATGAAAGAGAAAGCAATTATCAGGGTAACATTTCAGATTATAGTAATTCTCACTAAATAATTAAACACCCTATTTACTCTAATCAGTGGCGGTGATGGTTGTATTCTACCATGATGAAATGTGTGGTTTCAAAGAAAAGATCACCTAAAGTAGGCAGCATTTGTAAAACATTGGCACAAGCTATGCTGCAGTTCAAAAACCATCTGTGTTCTCTTGTGTAAAGGAAAAAGATGCCGGATAGTAGCTACATATATTAGCACTGGTAGGGAAACAGGATAATTAAAAGATAACTAGGAAGATAATTAAATGAAAACAGAGACTAACCTGATATGCTTTAGGCTAAGTGCAATAATTAATCTTGATATATTGTATATAATAAGGGCTTTTGAATATAGTCTCCTGCACTAGCTTGCTATTATGAAATCACAGTTCTTTGTGCAGGAAATAATTGTTCGAAAGTGAAATGTCCCTGTTAGATTTAGATCCTGTTAGATCTTCTATGGAAAGTGCATTTTGAGTGTAGGCAGGAAGAACTGAACTACTCAATTAGCTATAGAATTTCAGAGGCTTGAAAATACATAGGAATCCTCTGCACCTCACTGCTCCTGGCTTTCAAAGACTTTAATAAAAAATGCTGGGGTGGTTGGTCCGGAGACTAGAGGATCTCCGTAGAGAGAAGGGTCCATTGAATAGAGAGTGCCCAGGGAAATGGTCACAGCACCAAGTCTGCCATGGAGTATTTGGACAAAGCTTTCAGGCATGTGGTGTGATTTCTGGGGTGGTCCTGTACAGGGACAGAAGTTTGGCTTGAAGATCCTTCCAAGTCAGTGTATTCCATGATTCTGTGATTATCTGAACTACAAGGTTACTTTAATCCTATTTTAGAAGGGAACACTTTTGGGGGGGAAACCTTATTTCTATTCCAAAGTATGGGCTTTGGGGCATTTTGCAATTTGCTTGTTTATTTATAAAGATTTAAATATTCATAATCAGAATCCCTAGACAGGATAAACTGAGTGAAACTCTGCCGGTTTGTACCAATATGGAATGCAGTTATACTTGCCTGTCTTTGGCTTGCCTGGCCCCATGCAAGCCATCAACTCCTCCACTGGAGTGTTTACCCCAGGGAACCCACTACACAGGGCTGATTAGCTCATACAGTGTAGGGTAGGACATGTATTATAGATCATGTAGCCTAGAAAGATGCAGAAGTCTCTTTGACAAAACAGATTTAGGTGTAAAGATAAAAAATTGAAGGTTGGGCAAGCAGGCTGTGTTCATATATCAAAATATGATTTCACTGAACAAGTGAGATTAGGGTGGGAAATTTATTTGAACAAGATATAGATTAAATGGAATAATCTAAGTCAAGCACCTAATACAGAGTCAAACAGAACATGGATGTGTTTCCTAGCAAACCACTTCTCCCTAGATTACAGCTGAACTAGCCATTAATTAGACAGTTATTTGTTTATTTTATGGTGCTACATACACTAGAAAATATCGCAACTGGGATTTCAAGGCCACAGGCAAAGAACTGAATTCTTAATCTGTCACAAAAAATAAACAGAAAAGCATGCCTGAGTCAGAGTAATTGTTCTACTGCATTTGATGGACCAAAATAACAAACAAGTGGGAAAAGACAATTGAACCTGGAAAGACTCCTAACATTCACTTTGAGAATATGTCATCAAAGAGTCAGTTACAAGAAATCTGTATCAGTTACTGGAAACCTCCATCAAAAACACCCTTATATATAGAGAGAGAATGATTTGTACTTCCTGGGGGAGGTATTTTCATTAAGCACTCTTACAGGTAGCCTACACCCACAAAAGAGGAAGCATCCTATCCCTATAAGGTTGAAATGATCATCAAAATAATTGCCATGAAGTACAAACTGTACTTCAGATATGCAGTGAAACTCCATTGGAGCAGATATTGATGCATTTTTTTAATGACACAAAGAGTAATTTTTCTTAGATAGAAGAGAAAGCCCTTATAATTTCATTAAATGCTTTGCATTTTAATACCTGTGTGCCCCAGTGCCATTCTGCAGGTGAAGAACAGATACTTAGTCAGGTCAAAAAGATAAATATGGGGATAGAAACTTAGGGAGCAGCTGTGAGTCGTGCATGCAATGGTATTCATTGTTTGCATTTATTGTATCATGAAGGAGCATGGAAGGATCCATCAGCTGGAAAAACAAAACAACCAGATACAGTAGATGTTATAATTTCAACACTTTTAGATCTTATAATTTCACTTGGCTTTACAGAACTTTGAAACATTTTCCTTTTTCTTTATGATTACATTTGCAATTTTCCTTCAAAAAATTAACAAAGAATTCATTAAGACTGACTTGTGATAAAATAAAAATGATGAAATCTTAATTAATAAACTAAAATACAGTGTTGATGACTGATTTGTAGCTCTGTATATTTGTTAATTAATTAACATTTGTTTAATGTTTTGAACATGACAAACACCATGAAAGCACTAAGATAAATTAGCCATGCTTTTGAAGACTTTAGTTGAAAGAATTAACTCGGATTAGAGGGAAAATAATCTGACTAAGTAGATGGATTTAAAAGATGACACTGGTTTTCATTAATTGTGAGGGTAAGAAGCAATTCTTGCTGTTACAAGTAGACGTAAGGATTGCAGTGGAAAAATGAGGGGCAGTGTTAAGGACATTGTGTGTGTAACATTGTCTTTAGCATCTACAAATGGGATAGGTTTGTCATAGTTAGGGTTTGGTAGTCCAGGAAAGGGGGGCTTCTCTGAGTAGCTGCCAGAAGCTTCCCCCATGTCTGATGGAGGGAATGCCAAAGTCAATGCCAACTGGTGCCAGGATGGCTGTACCCTGGCCAAGGCAGAACCCATCAGAGATGGTGGTAATGCGTCAGGGATAACACTGTTAAGAAGGAGGAGGAAAACCCCTGAACAATGGCAGCTGCAGCTGGAGAGGAGTGTGAATATGTGAGCACAACAGCCCTGCAGACTCAGGGTCAGTGCAGAAGGAGGGGCAGGAGGTGTTTCAAGTGCTGGAGCAGAGATTCCCCTGTAGCCCATGGAGAACCCCTCAGTGAAGCTGGTGGTGCCTGAAGGAGACTGTGACTCTGTGGTATGCCTCTGCTTGAGCAGGCTCCTAGCAGGACCTGTGGCCCCACGAGGAGAAGAGGCCACATTGAAACAGATTTTCTGGCAGTACTTGTGACCCCATGGGGCACTCAAACTGGAGCAACCTGTTCCTGAAGGATTGCACCCCACGGAAAGGGATCCATGGAGTAGTTCATACCCTGCAGCCTAAGTCACATTGGAGAAGTTAATGGAGAACTATCGCCCATAACAGCAACCTCACACTGGGGCAGGGAAAGAATGCAAGGAGTCCTTCCCCTGAGGAAGAAGGAGTGACAGAGATAAAGAGCAATGAACTCATCACAGACCCCATTCCCTCTCCTCTTGTGTCACTGGAGGGAAGAAGGGAGAGAATTTGGGAAGGAAGTTGAATCTGGGAAGAAGGGAGGAGTTTTAAGATTATTTCTTATTTTACTACACTGATTTGATTGGTAATAAATCTTTTTTTTTCCCCTAGTGAAGTCTGTTTTGCTTGTGACAGTCACTGGTGATCGATCTCTCCCTGTCCTTATCTCAACCCACAAGCCTATCATATTTTCTCTTCTCCACCCTGTCCATGAGGGGAGCAATGTAACATCTTTGCTGGCTGTCTGGAGTCCAACCAGAGTCAACACCTACATTTCCCTGTTATGTGACATAACAACAGTGATATTGTTGTACAGCTTTTTGACTGTGCCTTCACGTAACACCAGATTTTTTTTTTTCCCTAATCTTGTACTCTCTATTCTTTCATTAGTCATGCTTCTGTGAGTTTTGATCCCTTCCTCTACTTATTCACCAACTCAGAGCAATCACTGACATTTGGTATATCTAAAAATAAAATCCAACACCCTTGAGTTTAATCTCCTGCATCCTACAGCCCAGAGTTTCCCATGACTTTCTGCAGCCACTTATTATAGCTGAACTGGATTTCCTTCTTCCTTTCTAAAGATGTGATAAAGAACTGATAAAGAATATGTCTTTATCTTGTCCTATTCCCAACAGAATACTTACTCAGTCTTATCAACCTTGTCTTAAAAAAAAAAAAAAAAAAAAAAAAAAAAAGGGAAAAAATAGTTGAGACAGATTGCAGTTATCCCACTACAAAATAAAATAATAAGTGTATTTTCCTGTGAGTGTTAATCCAGAGTTTCTACAAACTCATTCTGAAAATGATGTAAGAATGGCATGTCCTGGATGTTATCCTGGGTAGACAGTGTTGTAGTAGGGAACAAAATCTGAAACTACATCTGTATTTAAATGTAAACCATTCTTCTTTGTTAGAGAGAAAAGAAAGAGACATGTATAAGGAATTGAAGAGAAAAAAGAAAAACCTTCCAAATACCCAAGACAGTCACTGTAATTTTGGTTTACCTCCTTGTTTACTGAAACTGACTTATTAATGTTTAAAATGCCCTTATAATGTCTGCAAGCAGTTCACTAGAGTTTTAAATAATGTATATGGTATTTGGCTAGAGCTATATCCCATATTTCTATTTGATGAATCTAGATTATATTTCCTTCATGGTGAGACTATGGCTGAAAATGTTATATTGATTGACCAGAGAAAAAGATAATTAAATGGTACTCAACATCCTAAAGAATGTGAAATTACTGAATGGTGTCTTGCATTTTCCTACTTGTAATCTCCCAGATGGTGGGATTCAGTGCTTTCACACAAGTTTTAATCACCCCTATCAAAATTAGAAATTTATTTCCTTTTGGGGGAAAAACATGTGAATAAAGACTGCAGAATTTTCATTCTTCTGGGCAGCCCCTAGGAGACACAATACACTTAATGCTGCATTAGAAATGGAATCAACCTGCAAATCTTTTTCAGGATCAAATGCTAATCCATCCAGTTCTGTTAATAGACCATGGTACATGGTGCTGATAATCTGATCACTGTCTGGTGAGTCTAAATTAGGACAAAGGGTTTGTCTCACAAGAACATGCCACCATGCACAAAGGTTATCACAGCTAAATAAAACATTTTAAAGAACCACTTTGTATTCAAAAATAAAAATTATATGAGAATTAGGTAGATACTGCTAAACTATCACGTCAGTGACTAGGAGAATTTTGTATTAAGTGCTCCTGAGTCAGTGTTAGGTCACAGAAAAAACATAGTTATGTGGGAGTTGGTCACGCTGCAACATAATTACATCTACTTGAATTATTTTTGAAAACTTTAAAACAAGTACTTTGATTTTAACAGTTGTTTGTCTTGGCTTCATTTTTTCTAGCAAAGGTGTCATCATTGGCTAACACATTGCTGATGTGTCCCTAACTCAACATCAGCCTGCAAGTTCAGCTTTTATCCAGCACAAACAACTGACCTTCCCCTTTGTCAGCACAGACTGTTCATTTAGAGATGTCTAGAAACAATGATAGTGGGAGGCAACCTCACTTAACTGAAATTACCTCATGATAATAAAACTGTCCTACCAAAACAGCCCTTGGAGTTGTCTCAGACTTAGAAATCTTTAATTTGTTTTATTAATCTTCATCAGAATAAATGGAAAATATCTGGCAACAACTTTCTTTGCCTGTTACATTAAGTTGGTCTGATGTATCTCTCACTGAATTGCTGTAAATCAGATCATGCAAACAATATACATCAGTGACTATCTGCAACTGCTGCAGCACAAGGTGCCCCACAAAAAAATGAGAGATGCTCTTATGAAACAGTGAAAGCTAACTTACTACTGCTGTTCAGTAGGTGACAATGGTGAAAAAAAAAAAAAAAACAAGGAAAACAAGAGAACAAAGAAGAAAATTACTTAGTAGGGCCAGTTCTACTATCAGGTACTTGTGCTAACAGTTTATTTGCCTTGCTGTAGTCATTATCTTGCTGTCAAACTAGTTGCCTTATGCATGACTTTGTGTACACGTGTTTCATCGATGGAAAATGCTACCTTGCCTGATGCTGTTGCACAATTTGCAAGGATTTTGCAATACTATTAACAATTCTACAACGTAGTAGGTATTAAGTAAAACCGATCCTTTTCCCCTTCTCTTGGAAGTCTGTTATACCTGAAGAAACTGCACAAGCCTCACCTGATACTTTAAGAGGACCCTTGGAGACAGCTTAAGAGTGAAAGAGTGGACATAAACACATGGGAATAGACACCTGAAATAAAAGTGTGCACTATTGTTTTGTTTATAAGAGAATAGGATGATTGCTTCAGATAAGAATAAAATTTAAAGGAATTTTCTATTTTTTAAGGTTTCATATATTCATGTAAGATTTTTCTCATTGCTAAATATAATTAAATAAATTAATATTATTAAATTTCACAAAACCCTCCCAAACTGGGCTGAAATATATTAACAGACATATGCACTACCCAAATGGATAGGATTTTCCTTATTGTTTTCAATTTAGAACAAGAACTCCTTGCAGAAAAAAAAAGTAGCACATAATAAGTGTAATCAAAATGGGAAATCATATTCCAACATCAGGTCAGATAGATGTGGCACTTACAGACATGATTTAGTGGTTGACTTGGTAGTATAGTTTAGCAGTGGGACACAATGATCTCAAAGGTTTTTTCCAACCCAAATGGTTCTATAATTTTAGTAAAAATAAAATATTTCACCTCCCTGTGATTGTCCGTTACAGTACCAGGGCTAATGGGATGCTTTGCATGCTCAGTTTGCAGTATTAATGCAGTGTAGCAGCTGTAATATGTGAGGTGGTCTGGGACTGCACCTGCCACCTGCAGTGGGCCAAGAAACACATTTTGAAACAAACATTGTTAAAGTTAACTGCTGGAACTCCATTGCAGACTGGTCACCCAGATGCACAAAGATTTCTGCATGTAAATACAGAAAGATCTGGCACAGAACTACTCTTTCTTAAGAATTATGATTTGAGAGAAAAGACCATGCTGAATTTGTAAGATGATGAAAAATTAAAGGGAAAATTCACTGAACAAGGAAAAGGGGAAGTAAGGCAAGACAAACAGGAGGCCAGTTGAGAGGTCCAGAATCAATTTCTTGCCTCACGGCTCCCTGTTTGCTCTTTTGCACTTGTCAGCCAAGCAGTCAAGTTTAGATTCCTAGATCCTGATTAATGTGGAGCTGAGAAGAGGGACAGCCTATCCAGAAACGCAGTGCTCCATAAGTTCCAGAGGAAAAGCTGTAAAACAGCTTGAGCAGCCTGGAGAGCTGTCTCAGTGACCAAGGAGAGCCAGCATAAAGTAGTGGAGCTCTACACTGCTGTGTGCTGCCTGACACCTCACAGAACTGTACCACAACCTGTAAAAAAGAAACAGATGATCCACAAAAAGAGTGAGAATGAAACTTTTGTTGCCACTGTCAACTCTTGATGCTGGAAGTGCACTTTGGTACACTATGCTGCACTGCAGAGCAGCAGCTCAATGCCAAGAACCAGGTGTGCAGGCACCATGCTCTGCACAGGAGTGACATCTGACCAGAGAACCATCAGATATTCCTTCCAATCTATACAGGGTCTGAAAACCCAAAAGGAGGCAGAGGACAATCTTTACTACTCAGAACGAGTATGCAGAAAAAGGAAATTACTATTCTGGAGTAGAGGCAAAAGGATGACCACTATTGACAGACAAAATTATGTTATATCTGAACATCTAATGAAGATGCAAACAGAAATTGATAGAAGAGATGAAACACAAGTTGAAGAATGATGGCTGACTAAGAACAGACAACAATTCCAAGCTGAGGTATAAGATACTGAAGAGCAGAATGATGACCACCATCTATTTTAAGAAGAATGTAAGTGGCTCAAACACTATGTGTGCTCCTGTTTTTAAACTGATCAACTTTGCAGGATATAAAAATTACACTCTTAAACTGCCAGCTAATTAATATACTGATTAGGAAGAGGGAAGTNACAAAAAAAAAAACAACCAAAACAAACAAAAAAGCATAGTCCTTCAAATGGAGGAGCTTACATTGTGAAAGATGGCCAGCTGGAAAGCCATGGTAACCCATGGATGAGCTAACTGTAGGCATACAAGGTTTAGCCTTCCAGTTAAAGAACTAAGTCAGTAGCAAGCATCTGGAGATATATTGTTCCTATGCAAGGCACAGTCTTAAAGAGCAATCTGTTATTCCCCAAGGTTATTCAACTGAAAGAAGATCCAAAGACACCACAGATGGAAAAGCAGATTGCTCGGGGTGTACAAAAGACATTATACTGTTGCAGCATACAGTGCATCTGCCTGCAGATGGGTAAGGCCCCAGAGAAAATGTATGTTAAACTATCCCTTTGATGGAGCTCACAGTTCATTAATCTGTGACTTGGTTGCATCTTAGCTGAGGTCATGAGAGGAAAACATGAGCAGAAGCTCATTGTGTTGGGGGATACAATGACAGATAATTCCCTGCTTCAAGAATCAGAAGTATTGTAAATTTAGGTTGAACACACTCTTTGGCTAGCAAAAGACAGAAAGACAGATTCTGTACAGCCTTTATCCAGATAGTAATAATACCTTTGAATATGAATAGTTTTCAAAATAAGGATTAGTGAAGGAACAATATGTTAACTATTTCAGAATTAATTAATTTCTCCAGGAAAAAATACTGAGAAACTGACCACAAAAATACTAGTCCCATAGATGTGAATGAAGCTCAGTACAGACAGGTTTAACATGATTTTTCATTATTAGAATTGCTAAGGTGAGATATTTTTATGTAAATAAAATGTAAAATAAGCATTAACATCTGAAATTTACTCAGACCAGATTTTGTATTTTTTTTTTTAATCTTGGCATGTTTATAAAGATGTTCTAAAGAAGTTTCTCATGCATATCAAAAATGGGGGGCTAGTCATGGTTTCCAAGAAAAACCTTTTAAAGGTGTAATCATATTGAAAACCAGTGCAACATTTTATGAGTCAAAATATTGTTAAAGATCCTTTAAAATCATTAGACAAGCCAAACATTTTCTGCAATGGTCACAAAGAAAAGAAATACTCCATTTATATGGAACTGGCAGAGATTGTTCAGACGACCCCACAGCCAAAGTTATTAAAGGTGTGTATTTAAAACTCCTCAGGATCCTTTGTACATTATTTTTTTTCTCCAAATAGCTTAACACCACAGCAAATGAAGCCTGGGTATATGAGTTATCTACTTGCCTTCTTTGAATGTTAATAATCTTCTGACATCTGTGATTTTTAAGTGTTTCAAGATTTAATAAAAATGAGCATTAGTTGGTCAGAAAAATCCACATTTAGCTAATTTAGTATTCCTGTTTGTAATTTAGCAAAACATGCAGTTATAAAAAAAAAAGTTTATACCTAGTAGATGTTAATATCTTTCACAGTTACAAATGGTCTGGAAAGTGCTTTGTCATGCTTGTGTGTTGTAATCAATCATCCTGCTATTTCTTAAATTCTGGGGAAAAAATTATTGAACTTTTGTGGCTTTTCTGAAGTATTTTAAGCAATCAATGTCCATATACTAATGAACTCAAATTTTCTTACTATTTATAATTTAATAAACAAATAGCAACAATTCCTTCTATGTCGTTACTCTATTAGCCATAGATTGCTTTGTTTGGTTGCTTATTGTGGAAAGATGACTGGAGGTAAAATTAGAGGAAACAAGTTATATTCATATCATAAGGTTATAATGTTAAAGAAATTATAGGATAACTTACAGTTGCTGCTCCCTGGATGGAATGCAGTTTGCTCTCTGCAAACCCAATCCATGATTCCCCACATCCACAATCTGCAGCCCCAGCACCTGCTGAGGGGATGGAACCGAGGGGGAGCAGAGTGGAGACACCACAACCAGGCTCAGTTGAAGTCCTCTCAGGGAGGGGAATTTGATGGTACTTTTCAGCTGAAAACCCACATAGCACCTGTCAGCCAGGGGAGAGAGGAGATGTCCTGCTGCTGAGCCAACAGCTGTAGTGAAATCGCTCTCCTCAAATGAACTTGGTTCATCACAACCTAATTGTAATATTAACACACACCTCCAACCCAAAGGTATTCCCTCCAAGGCACAGCCACTCCTCTCTGGGCATGAGCTCTGGATTTCCTTGACTCTATCTTTCAAAGCAAAGCAGGAGAATTTTACACCAATCCTTAACAAAGGTATGCATGACAAGAATCACACAAGCTCCAGCTAAACACAAATAAATAGTATAAAAGCAAGTTGAGAATGGAGAAAAGTTAGGGAAGGCTCCATCATGGCTGTTAGGATCAGTCAAGAGGCTGACCCTATCTTCTCCCCCATAGGGCCACCCATTGGGTAAGAACCACACTGTGTGTACCCAATGCTTTTATCGGGGATTACAGCTTGTCTGTGTGTTGCTTTAGATATATTTTTGCAGTCATATACTATCAACAATAGCCCTTGAATCTTAAGCTGTCACAAATTTATATTAATAAAGTGTGTTATTCTATAAACAGTTGGTGTGAATTCTTCACAAGTGCTGGCAGCCACTAGCAGCAGGGAACACAACCCAATGAAGGGGAAGATCTGCTGAGGGGTCATAAAGTGGAAAGACCCCCTAAAGAATCTCCCTTTCACTGTTGGGGTGTGTCCTTGAACCAGTCAGTCGAGCCACCCTCCCATACAGCAGGACTGTTCAGTGAAGTGTCCCCACAGTGGGACATTGACAGACTGATCAGGTACTTTGGGGGTCTTGGCTTTCCTGGGGTGCTGACAGGCAAATCAAACAGTACAAATACAGAAAATCTCCCCACACTAAGAATCAGGGTCTCCCCTTTACACATGACATTTATCTTCCCTTGTCAAACTATTAAAATTTGTAACCTTTAATTTATATACATTGTTGAACACATCTCTGCCTCTTTCTTTTATAAAATATTATGATTTCTTATTGTTGCCTTTGCTTAATGAAATTTTATCTAATGTCATCCTCTTCCCTGATCATGGAATTTTTATCTGTGGATAGATGCAATGAACTCTTCCTAAAAAAATTCAAATTTATAACTTTTTTCTCTTCTTCTTGGTTGAATTATCTCAAGATTTAGGAAGTTCTCCATTTGTGAGCAATGAACACATATTTAGAGATTATTAGGATGTTTCTTTCTTTGCCCATTTTAAACACAAGTAGGTCAGGATCACTTGTTCCTAGACAATATTGGACTGACCTGCCAAGCTATTAATGTATCTTGACCTCTCATAATGAGATTCCGGAGAAGGGATTTGATGGCAGAACGAGCCAACTTAGGCATATAACAGTTCCCAATCAATATAGAAAATACATGCATATTAAACCTGCAGCCAACTTTTGACTGTACATCTGCATACTTGCAGACAAAAAAGTAATGAATTTCAACAGACATTTCCATGTCTGTCTTTTTTTTCTCTCAATAAATCATATTCTCTAATCTCAATCATATTCTGTAATGAGTGGTTATTAATTTTTATTAACAATTCCACCTATAACCCTGTAAACATAACCACAAAAACAGTGTTCTCATTACAAGGTCTAAAGTTTCATCTTTTACTGAAGGGAAATATGTCCTTTAATAAAGTCATAATAATGATGGTTTACCCTATATAGTCTTGTGTTGAATCCATCATGGACTGCCTGATAGCTCCTGGCAGACTATTAATGTTATTAAAATGTATTTGGATTAGAATACATTATGAACTACATGAAAATGGATATAAGTATAAAAATATATAAGTATAAAAAATATATAGGCACCTGCAGTGAATAACACCTCAAAAACCGCCTCAGATAAAAAGAACAAGTGATGCAGTCTCTCTGTGCTTCATTTCCTCCACTGCAATGATTTTTTTTTTCCAGTTTGAGTTGTCTATATTACTGGAAAGTCCTCCAGGGCAGAGGCTGTCTCCTGTTTCCCTGTACTCACAAGCACAATGGACCTTGATTTTCTGTATCTCTAGGCTCTGTGATAATACTAATATTTAACTAATTCACTTGATTTACAATAAGAATGGTTTTGAGCTATATAACATGATTTCTGTTTCAATTAGTTTCTCAAACTGAAATAACCATCAAAACACCTTACTTCTTTTCTATGTTTGGCAAAGTTTGGGATAGTTAGATACCAAGTTTCCAGCAAAACTAAGATCTGATTTTTAAAAGAGATTAATTGTAGGGACTCAATATATTAGGAGTGTTCTAAGGCAACTCTAGGATTTTTTCCAAATAGCTTCACAGTATTTTTAAAAGGTTTTTTCAGAGGAATTACTCTACTTTCCTTATATTAGTAAGTCATTGCCAAGTATTTTTCTACAAATTTTGGGTCCCAAATTTCATTTAACAACTAGGATGCCTTTTCAATATAAAGTGTAAATTTTAAGTCCAAAGGTTTGGGTTTTTTTCTGTTTTCCAGTTTATTTGGTATTATTTCCTTTCATCTAAGATATGCTAAGTAGTGACTTTTCAGAAAAAGACCTGGACCCCTTACTTATTACTTGAGAATGATATTCACAAATCTAAGAATTTTTCTTAAATAAACTGCTAAATTTCAATGGTATAATTATGTATTCCCTTGGCCTGGCATAGGTCTTGTCAGAATGGGTCTGAAGCTTAATAGTGTCTTTGTTATTTCGTTTCCCTTAGCTTCTCCTACGCATAATAGGGGTCTTAAACTTTTCAAATTAAACAAGTATGAAAATTTTGCTCCTGCTGAAAGTTACTTAGCCATATCAATATATATGTCAACAGCAACAGCACTGTTGCCAGAGTAGGATGCATCAGCATATTGAATTGTTCCACTCTTGGCTCTGAACTACACTGAGAGTGTTCTAGTGAAAATGACTAAAAACATATTTATTTCTTTTAGAGCATCTGACTATATCACTTTGTCCAACTGCAAAATTTCAGAAAAGACTTTTGGTTATATTGTGTCATTAACAGATTGTGAATTCTTGCAAGCTTTACTGAATGTTTGGGTCAGAGAAAACAGAAGTGTAGCAACAGTTCCAGACACCTGATTGACAGAGCCTGTTATTGTGCTGCTGATTTCAGGGGTGAAAGGAAATATGCTACACAGATGATACCAGCTGTCTCTGTTTTTTTCCTACTGAATATTATTAAAGGTAATATAAATATTTCTTTTAATATTACTTTCCCAGCAAAGTAGTTGTTGTAATTTCCTTTAGGCAGTGATAAGAATAAGACAGAGTAGATGGGTTCAGACAACAATATCCCTTTTAAAATATGACCCTCCCCATAGATAATCTGCCTTTGCAGTATAGATGAAGAAATACACAGTTGTAAAGTCTGAAATGTTTTTATTAGTCACACAGAAGGCTCACCTTCCAAGTGTTTTTACAAGGATATTATCATAGCTAGTGACCTCATTGAAAATTACTTCAACAGAAATCATTTCTGTTTCGTCCCTTTCTAGATGTATACAGCTTCTGCAACATCTGCACACACAATAATGTGCTTAGAAAGTGCTCATGCATTTTGAGCAAGGCCTGATGTTATGGGTTAAGAGGGTTTAGTCTTTAGTTGAAGAAAAAAAATTGGAATATGACCCTGTCAGGGCTTTAAAATCTTTAGAAAAGATGAACACCTATCAGAGGCCAATTCTTGGCTATTGGCGTGTAGTTTTGACCATTGAGGAGACAGGTGGGCGACCCTTTGGGATAAAACTATTTAATCTGTGAATGGGCTGGATCCGGCCTCTTTCCATCCTGGCGATCCACGAGGAAAGGGCTGGGCCTGGTCCCTGGTGCCCCTGGGGTGGCCAGGCCAGGCTGGGCCAGGCCTCCAGGAGCCTCTGTCCCCTCAAGGGACCCCTCACTCTGTGGGGAAACAGCTTTGAGCAGCCCAGGCTGTGAGACCCAGGGGTGGAAAGAAAGCATCCACCACCTCCACACCGGCATGGCTTGGAAATCTTCGCAGCTCCCACAGCACGGACCACGTAACCACTGCAGACCTGGGCATGTTTAACTCTGTCACCAGCAGAATGAGCTTCCAAAGCACTGGTCCTTCTCCAGAGTGAAGACAAGACGAAGTGATTGAATTATAAAGAAACATAGCATGAAATTGAGTCAGTGAAGAGAGAGTGGAAAGACTATTTGGGGAAAAAGGAGGAGGAGTGGCCTAAAGTGGCTGGACATTTCTGTAATTATTGAGAATGGACTATTTTTTTTTTCCTGTAACATATAGATGGTGTTTGGGGGGATGTAAAGTGCTAGTAATACATGATACGAAATTTTCTTGCTCCTAAGGAAAAAGGAGATTTTGCACTTTTGAGATGAAGAGTTTGGAAGCAGGAAAAAGGAGAATCTTCGTGTTATAGTAGAGGAGGCATCCTTAAACAGTACCCCCAATAAGCAGTTTATGACCTATGTGCAGTGTTGGGCAAGCTGCTATAAGTAGGATCTTTTCACAGTTTTTGCAGAGTTGTTTTATCTTTTTTTTTTTTTTTATTCAGGCTGCTGCAGAAGTGTGGTCTCCATAAGACACAGAGAGACTCCTTTCCTAAAAGAACTGATGAAAAATTATTTTTAAATGGTAACCCTGACTGAAATTACAGTTTTTTTCTTTTTACGTTGTGTGTAAGAAAGTGAATATTTGGGGGGAGGGAAGGATGGATGTTTTGAAGGTTTCATTTGGTTTTATTTCTTTTCCTCTTTTTTTATTCCTTATTCTTAGTGTGCGTGAATAAACTACCTTTTGTAATTTTAAGATAAGCCTGTTTCTCTTTTTGAGTTCTCCTAGTCATATCTAAAATAGCAAACACTAAACTACCACACCTGATTAAAACTCATGGAATAATAGATGCCTCTATGCAAAAATCCTGTATAAATCCTAGTTTATAAAGTCCTTTTGTGTCAATGAAATAACAGCCAGTATGGGAACTGTTATGGATGGAGGTGAATCGGTAACAGCCTGCAGCATCTATACAGACCTCTCAATCACTCATAGAGACAAGACAAAATCCAGGAAAAAAAAAAAAAAAGTTTAAAGGGAAAATAAGGCAACATCCATACTTTACAAATGAGGTTTTGCTTAAGGTTCTGGAGTAATGATTCATAGCATCCTGACAGGAATAATCCAGGTGATGCAGCATGCTCTCTGCACAACTGAGAAGAAGAACTTCTTTAATAGGTCTCTGAACTAAGAATCTTAGTTTTAAGACCCAGATCTCTAAAAGTTTGGAAGGGGTGAACAAGCAGCATGAATTGTTCTATGCAGGCAATCTTCTAAGCAGATGGCAAAAAACTCTTTATGAGATTTGACAAGAATGCATTATTCCCAATGAGTCCATGAAACCTCACAACAGTATATGTGAAATTAGTATGAGAACGCACTTTTCTTGCCAATGGCTTGAAATCATTTATGAAAAGAGCATTGTCACAGAAGAGCAACAGCAAGCAATGTGCTTTGTGCTCTTGTGCTCTCCTCCTTTGCTGGTGCCTGTGTTCTCTGAGTGCTCTAAGCACTATGGTCAGCAAATTCCAGGCTTAATCTGAAGCCAAATAAAGTTATTACAATCTTTAACATTGACCATCTCTGGACACACTCTATAAATACAGATGGGACCTGTCCCTTTTTAATTAAAGGACTTGAGACATTTTCCTACTTATCAGAACATTTTGGATCAGTAGGTAATATTGCCACTTTCTTTCTCTTTCTTGCTGACTGTGTTTGTTTGCAAAGATGTCTTCTCTTTCCCTCTCTATGTACTGCATAGTTTAATTTTGTATAGTTACTAAATTTCGAATTAAAACTTGAATCTGTGCTGAAATAATAAATACATTTTATTAGCTATGTTTTTAATGGGAGAATAGTTTTTAAAAAATAAAATATAAGTGCTCTTAATAGCCAAATTCAACCACAACCTTCCTCAGGTCAATTTCATCTTCTATTTTCCCCCTCTACATTTGTTTATCCTTATACTCCTTTTAACTCTCACTGACCAAATGATTCTATTCTACTCTTCTAAACTTCAACCAGCTGCAGGGATTTCAATAAGCAATTTTCTCTAAGTGCTTCCTCCTGTGACGCCTGTACCTTTCCTATATATCTCACAATCTTTCATACTGAAACAGAAGGTTACTGAGTATTCTGGCTAACAAAAGCATGAATGACCTCATTTTGACAGCCTGCTTGCTGTGGAAGATTCATACATTCAGAGAGAGCTCTGCACAAATTCCTACTTCACCCTTACTTGGAAATACCTCCCTGTATAAAACCACTGCTGAACTAGGGCATGGGTGTATTCAAAATAGTTCTGTAGCAGCAGACTGTACAAGGATAATGTCTCTGTCCAGTGGATATCTTCTCATCTCCACTGCAACATAGCTATAGCAAGCTAAAGCAGCAGACAATACCAGTCTGGGGACACACTTCTATCTCAGATTCTGAGGTGTTTTGATAATCAGGTGGCAGTTTTGGCCATGTTGTATGTGAGGACTGAAAAATCAACCTGGATTATTTTTAATATAATTAGAATATTACTAAAAAGGCAAAAGTGTGCCTCTAATATATATTTTTGACATTATTTCTGGCGACAACTGAATTTCCACCATAGAAATCTATAGTATCCTCTAAGTAGGAAAGTTAAACCTTAATGCTTTTAAGTCCAACTGGTGTTTGCATTTGGATCTCACCCTAGTATTAAACCTTGAGGGACACCCCGTGTGCCAGCCTCCAAATCAACCCTGTGGCACTGATTATAACACTCTGGGATCTGCCATTCAGCCAGTTCTCAATCCACCTCACTGTCTACTTATCCCATCCACACTTTCTGAGTTTTCCTGTGAGGTTGTTGTGGGAGACAGTATTTAAAGGGTTGCTGAAGTCAAAAGGTCCATGACAGATGGCAATCAGGTTGGACAAGCATGATTCACCTTTAGTGAATCTATGTGGATTACTCCTGATCCTTATTGCCACTCATGGATAGACATAGCTTCCAGATTGATTCATAACATTCTTAACTGACTGAAAAAGGATCTGGATTATTTTTCAAATACTGGATAGAAACTGACAGGTGTAAATGATTAATGACTGATGGGAATAACACTGGGATCATTTTTCAGATCTATTATATTTTTCTATATTATTTTGTGTAAATTTTAAGGCTGCAACACTGGTGAAACCCAGAACCCAATTGAACTCAGAACCGAATTTAACATTGTTTTGTTATATTTACTGTTCTGATCCCTCCCAAGGGTGTTTTCCCTCTGAAATAGACACAATATGTAACAATTGTTGACTCATAGTTTTCAAAGTGCTTTGAAACTGGGGATTTTCTTGGATTTATTTGAATCTAAAAGTATTTAAGAACATAATTCTGCAGATACAGATTTGCTGGAGGCAGGAGAGGAAGAGATGGACAGGACAGGGATATTGACCTCTCCTGCCAAGAGCAGCTGGTCCAAGCTATTTTGCCATGTTGCACTCCCATCCTACTGTTGTGAAGGTCACTAGTAATTGGCCAGTAGGCAGACAAACAAATCAAAAAAGTTCATGCTATTACACACTCACATGATTTGCTGAATCAGGAACTTCAGCAAGAAACTCAGCAAAACAAGTTTGTGGGAATGTGGGAAGCCAGAAATCAATGAGCCTTGAGTATGGGTCATAAATATTTTTGTAGTTAATATAGTAGTACCTCGCATTAAAGCACTAGGCTGTGGTATTTTTTACTGTACCATCATGTGCTGCCACCTGCCAGACATTGCCACATTTATCCTAACCAGCTGGACATTTCTGAAGCTGCTAAACACAGACCTGCTTTTCAAGTCAAGGACTGCTTCCTTTTTCAGGTGCATTGACAAGTCTGTGAAATCTCATAGTATGCAGAAAAAGGACTTTTTGCAGGTTACTGGTCTTTTTGCAGGTTACTGGTCTTTGAATAAGCACAACACATGCTGTTTCCTCAAGTGTGTTTAAAAGGTCAGTGTCATGTCAAAAACTGAGCCAGATTCTCTATTTTTCTATACTGATGCATTCACAGTCTTAATCTCATATGCCTCTTTGAATCTAGGAAGTTGGAAAATTGTAGGGATAATTTTTCATTTTACTGTGATTTTCCTTGCATGTGCCTTCTTCCTCTCTTCATCAGTGAAAGAACAATCAAAAAATATAACTACCAAAGAGAGAAATGGACTACATTTCAAGGTTACATTTCAACTACACATGGGCCACTATTTGCAGACATTGATTTGCCTTCTGAGAAAGCTTCATGACAGCTGTGAAAGAAACTTCCTGTCACTGTTCCCTTTTTCATGCTTTTCTTGCCTTGTGCCCTGTATGAAGAAGGAAGAGAAATGGGAAGTCTTGCGCAAGTTTCTGTAATGTGTTGAATTCTGATGAGATGGCAACTACACAGCTTTCCTAAAATGTTTTCAACCCTGTACCACAGCAGGTGCACTTTGGAAGGGACCTGAGGATAAGTCCGTTCTGGAGAAGAGACACCTCAAAATATCAACAGTTCATGTTGCAGCACCTTGAAGAATCAATGGCTGTGCATGAGACTAGGCCAATGCAGGTCAGGTATAACCCTGGAGGGACTGCACTTTATAGATAAAGCTTCACTTGGAGCAGGTGCAACCCTAAGGGACTTATGGGCCAGAGAAAGGGCATTGGGAGCAGTTCACTGCAATGTTAAACCCCGTCTGGTCCAAAAGAAACAGCAGTTGAGGTTTTAGTGGATATACCTTTAAATTTTTATAATCCATTATTTGAGTTGCATGCTATGAGAATTACTGTTACAGGAGCCACCTGAACCAGTGAGAGACAAGCCTTACAAGAAGTAGTGCAAGTGCAGCAGAAATGTCACCTGACATTGCTTTGGTAAAACATCAAGAACTCTTCAGGCACAGAAATTGGTATAAAGATGTCTATATGATGCCTCTCAGGTGTTCAGATATTATGTATGGGCTTAGTGATCCCCAGACCTGAGTTCTCAGGAAAGAATGTTTTGAGTTGAATAGTCACAGTCTCAATGAACAGTTTTATGCATTCAGTGACTGAGAGAAACAGCATTTTGTCATGGTTTCGCACCATGAAGAGGATTTTCAACACTCTGTGTTTTCTTGTTTTCTTTGGCATTGGGCAGAGACTATAATTTAAAGGTATTCCAGCCAAATTTACCACTAAAACTACTCAATTTTCTCCCACTTACCTGAACCTCACTGATGAGAGAAAATTCTTGTCTCTCCTTTCTAGCACAATGCTCTGGTACTTTTAATACAGTCATTGCAATCTCTGCCCCTTGCCCATATCTGAGGTTGACAAACTCACAGCAGGCCAATTCAGAATAGCAGGATGAGCTGAAGTCTCTCTTGTTTATCCCTGAAGCTACTGTGATTCTGGTAGAGTTGCTGACATCTGTGAGACCAGAGGGAGACTTTTCCTACCTCAGCTTACCCAACACCCTGCAGCACATAATAGCCTTCCATAGTATCCATACTGAAATATGCCTTTTAGGGAGAAAATTACCATCACAAAGTTTCTGGCAATTTGGAGACCTTTAAGTGGAACACCAATTTACACCAGGCTCAATTTCAGTCTTTGAAACACTACTATCTTCCAGGTTCCACAGAGAACTATCGGATTCCTTGCTCGGTGTCATTTATCGGAATAGTGTCTCTTCTGTGGGGAAGCTCATTTATTACTTTGGCTGAACCTGCTTTATTGTTATGAAATTTTACTTACTTAATGTGTAGCAGCAAAGAGAACCTCTGCTTAGATGATATTAAATAGTGGGAATTAATCCCCAAGGGATTAATTCTAGCAAAAGTCAGTTGTGAAAGATAAAACTTTCGTTTTAGAGCCCATATATAACCCCTTCATTACAGGGAGTGAATCTTGGATTGACATATTTTCCTCATACTTGTGACAGAAAAGAAAAGTTTTCTGAACTTCTTCTGATAGCTGGAAAACATTTTATCTGTCTTCAAGAAAAGGCAAAAATTGAAGCATTAAGAAAAGATTATCTCTTCAACTGCCACTAAATTGCTAGTTCCATTTGTTGTCAAGTTCATTAGAAGTCATGAGTCAGGCCTACTAATCTGGTTTGTATTGCTTTCCTGACATAAAACATCTGCAAATCTGCCAAAACTGATACTATTCCATATTTTATTGTTGATTAATTCAATCAGTAGTACCAAGTAGGGAAAAAGAGAATTATTTTTCCTCACTGATTAGTGAAAAAATACGTTATTTTCTTAGCCCTTCATAAATTAAAATGAAAACCAAATGCATAAGATATCCTTATGTTTCTATAACCTGTATTTACCTCATTCCACAGACACTTATAAAAAGAGAATAGGATTAATTTCTGAAGAATTCAAGTATCAAGCTTCATTCATGGTGTCTTAATCAGCATAACAAAGCTATCATTTTATGTGATTGTTAATTATTTTCTACTCTCATATTTAAGACTACATTCCTCTCTTCTTTACATATGATTAAAAGAAGAATATACTTTATTGTTTTTCATTCACCCTTTAAGGCTTTTCATAGGGAGAATGCCAATATTATCACAAATGAAATGAAATGTTCAAGCAGAGCTCCTGCCTTCCACATCTCTGAATGGAACATTGTAGAGCTAGTTGCTTTAATTGAACTAATAGATTCAGCCTTCAGTACTCTATGCAGATATTCCTTTACTTTAGTAACGATATTAAAGGTTTTCTTTAATATAATATCCTTCAAAAATCTCATTACATTGAAAATTATTTTGCCTGCATATTTTGAAATATACATGTTGACTTCTCCAACTATATGTCTGACTGTATCACGCTGTGTACTATTTACAGGAGCATGCACAAAGTGTTGAAAATTCAAGGTTTCGTAGACTTTGGTTAGAAAAGCAATGTTCCTGGAGGTAAAAGAATCTATTTATCCTTTACATTGAATGTTATTGTGATTTTTGTTTTCTTTGCATACTTCCCACTGGTATTGCACTAAACACCACTTTGCAGGTAAGGTTCACAGAATGGCCCAGGGCTGAGGGCAGATTCAGCTGCTGTTAACGCTGACGTGATTTGGACTGTGGCTGAGATGAGCTTTTTCTTTTAGAGTTTGATATAACTCATTTTTTACTCAGCCCTACCCTTAAGGTCCAATTCAACTATACACTGAATTCCATCAAAAAGCAGACATTGTCTCCACCTGGGTTGGATTGGACCCTCAAGGGTCTGCTAAGCATGTTTACACCACAGGCACAGAGGCCAAATATTCTTTTTTCTTTGAAGAAACAGAGGACTCTAACTTTCAGAATAGACAGCTAAGACTGATATTCAATACCAGCATATTAAAAAATGAAAATGTGAAATATTGTTCTCTGAGTAAAGTTGGAATCTGCTTGTACTAGTTGTTATTTTTTTTCTGATAAGCTTATTATGTAGATATCTACATTATTTATATTAAAATTGAACTATTTAATTTGGTTCATTTGTTGAAGGGAAGAAACAGCAAAGATCTTGCAAAATGTAAATCATTCAAGTTTCTTAGGGCATTTTTTAATGTAGGTAGTAAACACTGACTAATTCAGGACAAGATGAATTTATTTTCTAGAGTATAATATATCTAGCTGACACAATGCTACCAAGGGATTTTATTTGACTTTACATTATTTTATATTATTTGTTATTCCATACTGCCTAAAGGCTATATATAATATAAAATCTACGGTTTCTAGGAACAGTACAACAGGAACCACAAGGCAACAGAAAATCTTTGAATTAAGGAGAATCCAGGTTAAATGAAAGGATTTTTTTTTCCTTTTTACTTTGTGGAGTGCACAAATTTCTGCTGTGATATATGGGAAATAACTACACCAAAATTACTGTAATTTACAGCCTTAAAATAGAATCAAAGAAACGCCTTTTTGCATTTCTTCCCAGCTGTGTAGAAGCGTATTGCAGCCTCAGAGAGCTACTTAATTCTATCCAGATATAAGGAGAGATACACACCTTTTGTATTGAGTTAGGTATTTGAAGAATATATTAAAACTTGATCTGTAACAACAGTCACATTTCTTTTTAATTTTGTCTGATTCACAATATAACTTGAATCTTTTTCTTAAATAAAAATATATTTATTCAAGAGTGTGAAAGGTAGAAAGAATCACGATAGAGCTCTAAGCATTTATATTTTTTAATGTTAAACTGAAATTTTAATTATTAATCCCGCTGTATTATAATATTTATTGCAGTTTCACGTACTACTTTTTTCAATGTGATTGAATATAGTTAATATAACTAAATCATCTTCTCAATTTGTGATATGTGGACTTACATTCCACTATTTTTCATAAAACAGTGTTATACATCTTGTGCCATCAACCCATCTGCACCCAGAATTTTGTCTTTTTCACATAAGACTGTGAATTTTTATTTCCATAAGGTCTTGTAAAACAAACACTGTATTAAATATGGTTTGCTGCCCTTTGATAAATTAAATTCAAGAGTTTCTAGAAATTCTCAATGTCCAGTATAAAAAATGTAGGGTCTCATTTTGAAGAGTGTTTATATTGCATTTTATACATTCAAAGCACAATATCTGTTGATTGCATTTGCACTTTGATAAATCAGACCCTACAGATGCTAAGAAAATGGGAAATATGCAGTTAATACTGTTCTCTGAGTTTCACTGACTTAAGTACAATCAGAGAATTGTATTCCCATGAAAGTTCTCTGCTGCCTAGGTCACCAAGTAACTGCTTTAACTATAAGACTCTTCTTGCTTTTTATGCAGAGTTGCAAAGGTGGAAAGTTTATGTCTACTCTGTGGATCACAAAAATTAATGCAAAACAACTAGTGGCACCTATGAGTTGTCATCCATTATGAAAATTAGCATGCTAGGCAGATGTGACAGATGTGACAGATACACACTCACTTAATGAGTTTCACAGGTATTTGCTTACAGAGGAAGGCAATCTCTCTGCTAAAGATGGCCAAATCCTCTTAGCAATTATGCAGAAATCTAAGGAAAATTCTGTGCAAACTGAATAATTTCAGAATTTTAGCAGATTTTCATGGGGAATTGAATATATTTCATCACTTAAATGTCTCTCCTAAAACAGACTCTCTTTAAAAAGAAAAGGAACCTGTAGAATGATATAATTATTTCATAGCTTTATCTTTGTAAAAGCTCCCTCTTTGGGAGGAGAGAGCTTTTGCTGTTTTTAATAGACTGAGATAATACACATTGCAAATGTCAATCAGATTGGGTTTTGTTGTTAAACTGTAACCAAGTATAAATACCTAGAGATCTAAATTTTTTCTGTACCCTAATGACAACATGTGTCCCTTCCGTGCTGGAAAGTTGGACGACTCTAGCATTAAATTAGGAGAGATGACTGGCAGTGCACAGCTTCCAAGCACCACAGCAAACAGTTTCCAGCTCTTTCTTGAAATTATTAGGAATAGCTTGATTACAGCCATTACAGCTCCAAGTGGTACCTTATAAAGCTCCTGTTTATGTCATTTCTTGTATTTTTCTTGGGTAGTAGGTCTGTGGTGGAGAAAGAAATTTTAAAGGCAATATAGCTCTTTTATAAAAGCTACAAGAAAGTGCAAATGAAAACCTAGGACAGTGACATAAGGCCATATGCATATTGTTCTCAGTTTAGCTTAAATCTTCTCACCAGTCTACATATCCCATTGAAGGAATGAAATCTCAATATGCAAACTTTGCCTGCTTTCACCGTCAAGTTTAGGGAAAAGAAATACTTCTGTCAGAGGTCTTCCTCATATCTTAAGTAATAATAGAAAGTGACCATTAATATGATAGATTTTCAATATACAACTGGAAAATGATGATGATTCAGCCACTGAAAACATCTGGGGATATAATTTGCTGCAAACTTAAAATACCAGGTGGCTCCTAGCTTTTGCTTATATGAAACAACACCATGAAAAAGAAATAACATTATCATTTTATCTTATTTTTTCTGTTATATTGCATTTTTTGCACTGAAAACACAAGTATTCTTCATTTCAGATGCTTTTTGTCAGAATGCAATGGCAAACTAGAGTCTAACGAGACTTTATTACTCTAGGATAGAAAAGAAATAGGATGTTACTCTTAGTTTCTATCTGTTACCATTTTATTGCCAGACTAGGGACATATTTGAGTAGAGCATTGACAACAGTCAATATCAAAATTTCTGGTCGATAAATGTCTTTTTTTATGTAATGCTTTAAAATTTAGGATCTTTAGCTTGATTTAAATATTGTGGGTTAATGTGGTATAAACTTTTGATAATAATAGCTACTACCTGCTGAAGTTAAGTCTGGTGGAGTATTCATTTTGTGGCTTCTGGGAAGAATCAAAATAGGTTTTCAGGTCTAAAAAACAGAAGAAATAAAAAATATTGCAGGTAAGTTGCAATAAAAATATTGTAAAGATCTTTCATTAAATGTCTTTACTTGCCAAGGTATTCACAATTAGAGAGAGTCTTAATTTTCAAAGATATCTCCTTTTCAATATTCTGGGATTAGTTAAGATCATCATCTCTTATTCCTTTTTACTCTAATTGGATGCATAACAAAACTTTTTGTCAATCTTGCTGACACTTGTAATAAATTCCTTTCTGGCTTTGAATGTGCTTTCAGATATAATTCAGAATATTAATGATGATTTTTATAGCCTTGCATAGTCTGAGATTTGAATTCTAAGAGCTTATTGTCATTCTTCCTGCTCTCAGTTACTTAGATGGAAGGTTTGGACTAGAATGCTCTTAAATACTTGTGTAGCTTTATTACGTTGATTATTCTACAATTATCTGTTATTGTCTATGTAGTTTAACCATACATACATGTATTTTATATATATAGATACATATATATATATGTGTACATACACTATCTATGTCATTCAAACAAAATCAACAACAAAAAAGATATGCAAAGGCAGTGTATGGGTTGACCTTGGCTGGATGCCAGATGCCCACCAAGCCAATCACTCCACTTCCCAGAAGGAGAGGGTAGAGAAAATAAGATGGAAAACATCTCATAGGTTGAGATGAGGCAGTTTACTGAGGCAACAAAAAAAGTTAGCAAATGCATAAGCAAGGGGGAAAGAAAGTTTAATCTGTGCCTCCCATCCGTGAGGGATGTTCAGCCATCTCCCAGAAAGCAGGGCTTTAGCATGCACGCAGATTGCTATGGAAGGCAAACATTGTAAAATAACAAATTCCCCCAGTTTTGCCTCCTTTCCTTGACTGTTATATCCAAGCTGATGTTGTATGGTATGGAATAGTCCTTTGTTTAATTTGGATCATCTGGCCTGGTTGTGTCCCCTCCCAGGATCCTGCCCACCCCCAGCCCCTTGATGGGGGAGAAATGTTGGGGAGACAGCCCTGGTGCTGTGCCAGCACTGCTCAGCAGTACCAAAAACACAGTGTGTTACTAACACCTTTCCATCTTGTCTCTAATATTCACTGCAAAGGACTTACAGAGAAAGCCTTGTCATCATCAGGCTTTGGGTCATGTACTACAGGTCCGTTGTTCAGTGTTTTGTTACTTTTGTTTTTTCCTGTGGTCCCACTACTTCTCTTACTGCTCTGTAATAATAATATTTTATTTTTTTCTAAAAAGGCTTATAAGGGTAAGTTTATGTTCCTATATTTATCAGCCCTATCTACATATATTCCACTTGTTTTTCTCTGTGTTCTCTGTACTCATGATGAATGCTTTATGATAATCAGGAATTTCTAATCTCTCTACTTCACCCAGAAAGAGCAAAATAGCGCTTCAGAATTCTCATAATCAGTCATTTCAAAAATGGGCATATTTCTATTTTTACACAAAATATACTTAGCTTTCTGGAATTTACCTACACAGAATATGTTCCTGAGGCTAAGAACTATCTATGCAGGATCCAGGCAGGCCCTGACTTTTGCAGAGCTAACCTAAATACTCACAGTGCTTTTAATATATCTTTGTAAAAGAAAGGTTCTGGGGAAATTTTCATTTTCACTCCTTTACTATGAATTAATATAAGTTTTTGCCCCATAATATTCTATCCAGTCCTGATGCAGTCTCTTGAATTTTCTGTGTTATATCTGCTGCAATTCCACAATTAATAAAACACTACAGTAGTGAGACAGTGTGAGAATACTGGTGCTGATCCCAAAATGCTGGCAGAGCTGTGCTACTGAACACTCAGCTGACCTGGCAGTGAGCATAGATCTGTGCAGAGTAGAAGGGAATGTTTTGTTAATGGAATTGGAGATCCACATGTTGTGGGAGCTAAGAGGAGATTCTGTGGATGACAATGGGGTTATCATTGAATGGACACTGGGGGTGATTAAGCTGGATGGATGCAGAAGCTGGAGCTCAGAAGAATGGTGGTATATGAAAGATCATGCTCCCTATAAAAAAGCAGGAAAGAGTAGTACTAGCCATTCTGTTGAAAAAATTGAACAAGAGGAAGGACAAAACATCATTCACTGCCATGAGGTGGCTTACATCTATCATTTGAATGACTCAATACTGTGTGTCCAACATCCAGGAAGGGAGCAGGAGCAACATCCCCCTATGGACAGCTGAGTGTGCTTATGGAGTGGGGATTCCCTTCCCTGCCCTAGGGATGTGCCACTTTTCTCCCATTCATTTTTACAGTGCTTAGTACAAATGTGGATAAAGATAGTTTTGGTACTGGTAGGAACTGAAGTTATGACTATTCCACTGCATATCATTTACATGCCAACTTTTATCCACATTTTTTTCTTTTCAATTATTTTTGTGAAAACATTAGAATTATCCTAATGCACTCCATATGAAATAATTGCCCTTTCCAAACTATTCTGAGAAAAGTCATAACTGGTCTAATAAGATCCTAGAATCATGTCTTGCAGTCATGCCAACAGCTACATCTGGTGTGATTTTTTATTTAAATACCCCTTCATTTCTAGGATTAACAACATCCTTTTAACAATATACATTGCTGTTAGATGTAACTATACTCTGACTTAATACAGAGCTTCTTGAGCTAGCAAGCACCCTATTAATGGAGCACACACATTTCTGTCAGAAGTGGAACAGTGTGCTTTATTTCAGACAGAACTTTGGGTAATGCTGACTGGCCTACATTTCTGCATAGAAAATAGTAAAAAGGATATTGTGGTAATTTTTCTAAGGGCTACATAAACTTAATTAGAAATTTTTAGTCCCACAAAGGCCCAAAACTTTATCTGGAAACAGTTATTTAAATATTCATTTCTACCCTGAAAAAAAAAAAAAAAAAATGGGAAAGAAAAAAACCCATGTAAAAGCTTTCATATCTATGGAAAAAAGATGATCATAAATTTATGAATTATTAGTCTATGGTTACTTCACCACATCTTTTAAAGTTAAACTTAGTCTCTAAGTAGTGTTGAATTAACAAATATGAGTTGGAAACAATTAATGTGCTTTACTTTGGCTGAGTTTTACTTTCTGAATTATGTGTAATATAAAGAATACTTAATTTAAGAAGGGAAGGGTTTTATTTTAATTGAATCCCTGTAGGGGTTGTTTTTCCTTTTGAGCAATAAGAAATTTGATATGTAATAATGGCTATCCATAAATTGCTGAATTTTGTCTTGATTTGAATTAGTTCTTACAGGTGTTAAAATAACCATGATTAAGTTTCCCTTTTTTTATTTTTTTTTACAAATTCTCTTTTGCGATGCAGACTTAACTGATAAGCTGGGATGGGGAAAAGGTCTTTTCTAAACCTTTTCTATTATTTGCCAACAGCAGGGAGATTTTTTGGGTTTCTTTTTCTGGTGACATTAAAAAATAATAGAGAAAAGCATGTTATTTGATACTGAATGCTGTCAGGTAAAATTGAGTAGCAGCTGCCAGATTCATGTCTTCTACTAGTTAGTAATCATATAGTCTAATTCAGCCATTAGAGTTAAAAATGCAGATAATATTATTTGCCTTGGTTTAATACTCCTATGACTTCATTGTCAGTATTTAATATAAGACACTGTTAAATCATTCCCTATCATCAGCCTATTTCCACCCCTCCTTCTTTCTTTCCTTCCAGGGTATTTACTCTTTCTCTAATCAGAAAAGGAAAAGGTAGAATGTGTCTCCATTTCACTCTTTGGAATAATCCCAAAGAAATTTGATAATGTTTTAACTCAGGAAGTTTTTCTCCAAATTCTCAGTTGAAATTTGACCTCAGGCTTAATGGGGGTTCACCTAACTGGGAACAATAACCACAGGAGGTAAACTGTTCATGGTGCTCGTACCATTAAGGGCATGATCCTTAGATTGCAGTTCTTCAAGTGGTTTTATTAAATGCCAAATTTTTCATAGGTCATGCCATCCAAATGGGGAGTAAAAAGAATTTTCTTGGTCAACATTTTACTGACAAAAACTAAAAGTCAGTCAGATCTGAGGGGGTGTTTTAATGCATTGCAGTTATTTTACCTTGATGTTGGCATTATGCCTGGGATACAGCTTTCTACATAATGAAGTGTTCTTTTATTATTACTTTCTTCTTCATCAGCATCATCATCATCATCTTCTCTGTCATTTTTATAACCATCAATTATGGCTTGCAGATGGTAGTTAACAATTTTGTAAAAACCAGTGTCCCTAAAGTGATCTTTCTTTCCTAACATTACATGTATTGCTTTCCATTTGAATTGACTGAATTTAGAAAGGATTAGATATGCTTGTAGTTTGTGTATAATAGCAACATCTCAAAATTTGTTGAAATCTCTTATTGACATTTTACTTTGTGCTTCTGGTCCAGTTGCTTGCTGAATTTAAAGTGCTGGATTACACATGCTTGCATCAGAACACATTTGAAATTGCTGTGTATATTTTGAGAGGGTTTTGGATTAAGCTACTTTCTTCCAAATAAACTTTTTACTTCCCTGGAAACCTTTAAGTTTTCTTCTCAGAGATAGTCCCAAGAAGAACCAGGTTACAAGGTCACTGGTAGCCAGAGAAATGCCAGGGCACTGGTGCAAGACTGGGAACTGGACTGTCTTGTAGGTATTTACTATGATTTTAGTACTTTAAATAATAGCTCCACACAAGGGTCAGGTATTGAGAGGTCAGGTGATTTTCCCAGCATGTGATTTAAATGCTGGCACTTTCAGCAGTTAAGATACAAGCTTAAGTAGGCCACCTCCAGGAATACTTCAGTTTACCATTAAAGCTATAGCCCTTTTCAAACAGAAATGCAAAATCTGGCAGGTTTTTTCTGCCTTTTCAGACATGGAAACTGGATACTGATTAACTTTCAATTTAGTAATATCAACAGTACATCATATAATGATATGCTCTAAAATGTTAAGGGTCTAACTATCTTCTGTAAACAGAATTGTCTATTTTCTGCTCCTACATCCATATATTTTAAGGAAGGCTGAATTATTCTGTAAGACCCTGCATAAGCCTGAATTGCCTACTCTGTGAGTAGCTCTGTTCAAGCCAAAAGAGAACCTACTTTGCTGTGCACTGTAAATTGCAACGTGGACCAGAACACATCCTTCTCTTCACAGCTCTTATTAAAGCTGCAAAGGAACTGATCACAGGAAAGATCTTCAACTTGAAGAATTTTATAGATATTTTGGAAAATTACATGTGTTCATGGATGTGCTTCAACCTTGATCTCTTAATAAATGATCCCAAAAGGTTTATACAAATGAAAATTTGCTATTTTTTTTCCTCCTTCCTCTTCTCAACAGTGAATTCACAATGCCAATGTTCAGTTTGAAAATAGAGGAATGATTAGTGTTAATAGCAACAAGAATAATGAGAACAAGATATTGAATAGAGCAAAGGGGTTTTTTTTGTGTGCAGCACCTCTGATAAACCAACCATAAAACAGAGCTCTTATTACTGTGGCAAATATTTTAAGAAAAACATGTTCCCTTGCTGAATTTGTCTTTTGACTTTAAACATAACGATAACCTCACATATTCAGCAGAATTCACCTCTCAAAGCTACAACCCTGCTTTCAGCTTCCAGAAAACACTGAAGTGTTCTTATGGTTTTGGCAATCAATTAGAAGAATCCATTCTCAGGAAATAGATATATTTATATATAAAATCTATTAAGCCTTTACTGCTCCTTTAGAAAAGTGTTTCATTGGTTACACTCTGTTTCAGATACTGTGACAGGCTGCATTTTCTTTCTTTCAGTGGATCTACTTTTTTATATACTTCACTTGGTGCTCAAGAAGAATGCCATTGTAAAAGTGTATTTTTTAAAATAAGAACTTGGGTCATTAAATTTTGCAGAGAATTCCACACCACAGAACTTGAGTATAATGAAAACCACTTGACTGCAGACATTTGGTGGCAATATTCATAGCTAGAGATGGACAGCAAATCAGGCCTGCTGTGTTACATGCATTATCCTGCTAGAGTGAGGCACATTAACTGAATTCAGCTCTGCAGTCAATAGATGTCTTTCCTCCTCTGAAATGTATAACTCACTGATGGGCAACAGAGAAGCCAGAAAGCAGAAGGGCAAATGGAAAAAGAATATAATAATTATGCACAATACATTTTAAATTATTATTGTCTAAGAACATTTGCTCATTCTGAATTTTAGATGTCAACAGCTATTTTTGTAGTAAAAATAAAGTTTAAAGTTATACTTAAACAATATATTGATGTATTGATTATGATGTTCAGAAAAATATAAGTAATTATATCTATCTAAAAAACATTGCCATTAACAGGAGAATTAAAAATCCTTGTTAGAATAATATTAAAGCAGCAAAACATTTCATTAAACGGCTGAAGATTATTATTTGCTTTATATAACTGACTTAGAGAAGAAAACCAAAATTCAGACTTTTCTTGTTCAATTACATTCAGTAAAAAATGCAATTACATCTTGGAAGTTTCTAAAAGAATTTCTGTCATATATTTTCAAATTAAAGTATTTTAAGTGTTTATATATTTGTTAAGTTTCAGTAAATATTCATGTTAAAGCAGACCTCACATTTCTTATATCAAAATGGCAGCCAGTCTCTCAAAAGTTTTGTTCTTTCTCTAAGAGTACACAGCTTTTTATTGTTGCTACTTAAGAAGTTTCAAAGCAGTTTCACAAATTCTCAGATGGTGACTTGGACAATATCTTTCTATATTTATTACTGGGCAAAGCTACCAGCAGACAAAAAGAAATAGTCATCAGAGACAGAGATAGGAAGATCAGATATAAGAGAGAGTTTTTAAGACCTCTCTGCAAAAGTCCATAGTGAAGTTTATACCATCTTCCATCTTAAGTATATTATCCTACTAGTGGTTCTTTCACACTCCATTTACCCATCCCTCTTGCAGTTAAGTACCTTGAAAAGCAGAGTGCAAACCCTCTAAGACCCAGGGTTACCCTGTCAATTTGTGTTCTGCTCACAGTATTGGGAGCCATGCCTGGCTGGGACTTTCAGGTACTCCAGCGGTGGCTGTCAGCAAGTTTTGAAATAAATAAAAAACACTTTAAGGATTATTTGGTTATAACATTACAGAAATTGTGTTATGCTGTACTTTTGAGATCAGTTTGCTCAGATAACAGTTCTCCTAAAACAGCTTTCCCCTTTCCTCAGTACATTTTTCTCTAGTAATATATTTCCTTCTTCAAGATCCACATGAAAGTATATATGAGCATATGAAATCAATAAAAGTACTAATTTCATATATTTTGTTGCTTTGCAGTGAACAAATAAATAAATAAAATTTTCAAGCCTTGCTACTTGTACTATAAAACTAGATTTTAAGGTAATGCAACTTGTTTAACATACCCAGGATGAAAAATATACATCTTAAAAATAAAGATCTTAAAATAAAATCCTGTAGAAGCGTACTTTCAAAAGGGAAATATTTCCCACTTATCAGATTCTGGATGGATGTTTAGAGTCACAGATAAAAAAGCAATATCTTTATTAGTCTAATTTCTTTCATGAGTGCCATTTTACATCATTTAATTATTTAAGTAGTGAAGGATCCTTTCAGCGTTCAGTTTACAGAATGGATGGTTGTCTCAGAATTAGGGAGAGGGGAAAGCATGACTCTATGTGGATTGGTCAATATATTATAGAAATTGAATACAACATGATTGTCATTTAGCAGAAATACCATAATGTTGTTTGGTGACATAAAAGACACTAAATTAAGGATATCATTCATCATATAATTTGAGATATTAAGTATAAGCGGAAACCTATTTTGTTAGCATGTCTTTAGGAAAGTTTGCTTATTCAGGTCATTTGCACTGTCACTTGGGTTCTTGAAGGCTTTTGAGTTCTCTTCTACAGACATGAATATGCTGCAATTCAACATGCCCTGGGAACCTCATGGTGTTCCATTAACAGGTGGGAGAGGGTGATTCAAGATGTATTCCTAAAATATAAGGGTTTGTTAGCCCCTTTTTCATCTCGGTTTCATCTCTTGTGAAATGTAGACACTTCTGTCTGACTTCTCGCATTAATATAAAACCCATCTCATAAATATACTTGAAGTACAGGTCTGTCAAAAGAATATATTACTGCAGCTCTCACAGTATGAACTATAAATACTATAGAATTTCATCACAAAAGACACAACGTTGGACAAAGACTATTAATATTGACCTTAAATCTTATTGTTTGGTTCAATTTTCTTAAGGTATGATTTTCATGTTCATGTTGTGGCTATTACTCTAGTGATTTAACTACAGTTGTTGAAATAAATATACTTATGAGCTGCAACCACTGTTTCCAGCTTAGTACAGCAGTGTCATTTTTCTTTGGAAAAAAGTATGGTTGGTTGTGTTCTGTTGAGGTGTTAGAGACATTTATAATGAATGAAGGCACATGTATGTCCTCAGTCTGTCTTCAAAAGTCATAGTGGGGCCCTCAAGCAGATGATGTACTGAGATAATTAAGTTTTATTGGCTTAATAGCAGGGCAAAGCACCTGATGGCAGGATCAGCTCAAAGCATTAACAGTAATTATGTGACTGAACCAATGATTTTATGAGGAAAATGTGAGCATTTTTTTTCTTTTCTTGATGTCACGCTGCTCCACAACAGGAAAACTAAGTTGAATTTAAATCCCATCCATGCTCACCATATTATGGACTTCCTCCGGGATGATTACTTCCTGCTGACTATGATGAATTACTTCAAAGTATTCAGAAATTAAGTTAGGTACATCCCAGACTCAGAAATTAGCTTCTTCTATATCACACTCAAGTTACACAAATTTGCTTAGTTAATAGTCAGACTCAACGATGTTGGAGCTCTTTTCCAACCTATATGATTCTATGACTTATGAAAAATGTGTTTCTTAAGGTCAAATTAAAAAGTATTCACGTGCCCTTCTTATTTAAAATCAGCCAGACTGGTGCAGCACTAGAGCATCCTAAAACACCCAGCTGTGATCTAAACACTAGCAAAGAAATACAGAAAATTTTCTGCTGTGGTTTGTGGTTTAAACTAGCACTGATGAGGGAAGTACTATTCTCCTTCCTTCCTACCCCTTTTATTAGTGAGGGATTGAAATAGCATAAATAGGCCTAGACAAAGAACAGCAATCCAGCTCTATCAGCATGATGTCTGCACAGATATATTACCCTGGATGGAGTCCACACAAATGTCAATTAATTGCTTGTGGATACTTGCACCAGTGACCCTGTGCTCTATGCACATACCATCAGACTGAGCAGCATAGAGGACAGCCCTCTGTCACAGCAATCCTTTACTGTTCCTGCCTCAGGTCAAGTCTCCCAAACAATTCATAGGCACAGAGACAGACTAAAAGTTAGCTTCAGAGACAGAGAAGGGCCTCTCTCACTGTTTATTTTACTATTATAGGCACATTTGCAGAAGCCTGTTTAAAATATACTGAGTACTTATGAGAATAAAATTGGAAGGATTCCCTCATTTACTAATGCTGGGAATACTTCTTTAGCCATAAAAGTGGACAAACCAATTTTCTTCCCCAATGGCTCTTATCTATTAATGTCATCTCTCCAAAAAAGGAGAGTTCTGTTTGAATGACAACAATCAGATACTGCTGTAGTTGCAAATTCTTTTCTGTTAGGTTATGAAAACTGTCATTTTAGAAGTCCTTTGAAGGAACTCCTGTTATTGAGGTATATCAAGAAAATAACCATACTGGCAGCAGTGTTGTCCGGGCTTGACACTGGATGTGAAACCCAAAGGGGTCGGGAACTCAAGTCACTTGTCAATAGGAAATTCAATTCAACCGCTTTGACACAATGGTGGGTCTAGAGGTTGATCTGCTCTTGAAATCTTTCAACCTGTGCATTTTAATGCCTCATACATGCCATGTGAATCACTGGAGAATGAAGAAACTCTTACCTTTCTTATGAAGTGAACCACAAAGGGTTCAAGATGTAGCAAATGGCACAAGAGTTATTCAAAGTCTTGATATTTTTTTCTTTTTTTTCCCAACTTATCTGAATCCTGGCTAAAGCAGCTATGAATTCCAGCCCTTTGTCTCTATGTGAGGCCTTGTCCTTGATAATTCTTAGAAATATGAAAGCTCCTATGGAACTTTTCCCTCTGGTTTCATCCCAAAGTTTATTTGTGACTAACCTGCTTTAATAACCCCTTTTTTAAAAAGTATTATTTTTTACTACAAAGAAAGAAAGGTTGGAAAGATATTAATATATTCTCAGAGAGATCTACATAAAGTTGTAGGGTGATTAAATGAAACAGAGACTTTAGACTATGCCTTTAATTGTGAAATTAAAGTAAATTTATGGGAACAGGTTTGTAGCTCATGACAAGACATCTGTTTTTCACAGTGGAAATCTGTTTAACTGGTAGAAGTCATTGCTTTAATACATTACTGAGTTCAAGAGCTTGGTAAGCTTTAAAACAACTAACCATTTACATGGATAATGGGAACACCCACTGTTATATTAAACGGAAAATAAAGATTTTGTTCAGAATGGTAATGTGTCTTTATGTTTTTATACCGAAACATATCATTAACTGTCAAGCAGTAAGAAACAATTTACATACAGCCTGATTATTTTAAAAGAAATGTTCCTATAACTAGGATTTTGGGTTGTTGATGAATAAAATACCCAAACAAACTACAGAACCCAAAGGTATAACTGCAACAAGTCAAACATGAAAAACAACCGAATAATTGGTGAATTGAAAAGAAAATATGGTATCAAACAGAACCTCCATCTTTATTTGCAGTAATATTTAAAATTAAATTGATTGCTTAAGAATATTTAAAATAAAAATAGCATTATATATATGTATATGTATATATACAAGCATCAACTTCTAGGGACCTGTCTCTGAGGCTGACTGCTGAGGATGCCTCAAGGGCAGTTTCTGGGTTTCTTGCTGAGACCAAGACTGGCCGTTGTCACACGTGTCCCTTCAGTGGAAAACAGGATCCCAGGGCTGAGGCACCTACAAATAACCCAGGAGGTAGCTGAGGGATGAATGTTTGGATCAGTCCTGACTACCTGCAGAAGCTACTGTTACACAACGTGATGCTTTATGCCATTGCATATTAGGCACCTTAAGCAGATCAGTGGGACATATCCTAATCCATCTGTATAATATATAGAACTTAGAAAACTTTCAAAAACATAGAGATTTACAGATATCCACAATGTTATTGCATGGCAGTGAACCTACACATTCACTTTAATGTCAGATGTTTGTTGTATTCACTGCTAAGTAGCTATTACTTACTTCAGCAGTAGTCTGGTTTTGTTTAAATAAGGTATCTTTGACCACAATCATGCATTCACCAGTTTTGTCTGAGAGAGAAGGCAGCAGTGTGTAACATTTCTTAAATATAATTATAGGATCTTTGTTTGTGGGCCATGGAACAATAATTGAGTCTTCTTCAGTCAGATCAGCGGATACAATTTTTAGAGAAGATATTCTATCTGATTATAGCTTGACTGGTCACCTGTAACCAGTGTCCACCAGCATGTGGTTATATCCTGATTCCTCAGTTCTCTATACTTGCCTTGGAAGACCAGAATACAAGCTCAGGACCAGGATTAAGACATTTGAGCATAATAATTGCCTTTAAGAACCCAGAGCTCAGTAAGGGATAGCATTGTATTCCTGCTAAAGATTATGGACTAAAAATAATCTAAATTTTAAATAATTTAAGGTTAAATAATTTCTTCAGCCATGCATGTGTTTTTTAATAATTCTTATTTTAAATCCTTTTTTCTTTCTATTTTCTTCAATCATCTCAAAAATTATGTGATTCACAAGATGGATATTTATTATTGATCATCTATCAAATGCATTGAAGCAAACAAGGCACCATTATTAGCACAACTATTACAATGATTAAAATGTATGAAGCCATTTTTAGAAGTTCTTTTATAGAATTTTTTCATAGAAGTTCTCTATAGGAACATAAATCTGCAAAGGAGCAAGCTTGCTTTTCGGGCATCTCTCTGAACCTTCTCCAGGTGGATATTCACATTTAACCATAGTAATCAAATAAATTAAATGTTATTGCATTGTGGGGTTTTTTTATTACTATTATTATTATTACTATTATTATTATTATTTATTACTATATCAGACAAAGAAAATTCTATATTGTTTGCTTCGACATATATTTAAGGGAATTACATTGAGCTTTAAAATGTTGTGAAATTTATTTCCATCATTAGACTGTTCCTCAAGATGCAGTGCAATTTTCTTTAAAAGGTGAACAAGCCAAGCTCATTAGCATTTTGATGAAATTAAGAGGAAAGGTCTAAGGACCTGATCGTATTCTAATGTAAAATAGCAATTTAATGGAGAAAAAAATTGTTAGAAGAAAAATTAGTACAGATTCAGAGACTCAAAAGTTGCTCTGGAAAGGATCTATGCTTCATTGTGCATGATGTACCAAAAACCTTTCTGATAAACTGTTTTATAATTGGGTTTAAGACGAGGAGTCAGAACAATTAAAAAATACCAAAAACTAAACTAAACAGATAACAGCCCCAATCCCCACAGTTATTAAGTATCGCTTAATTTCACTTTTGAAATAAAGTGCTTGAAATACATTTTTTAAAACCAAAACTGCTTCAAGTACATTCCAGTTCAGCAATGGTTATATGCATAGTCCAGATCAAACATTCAGGAAATCACATTGTGAGAATGCTTATATTTCATTGCATCCGAAGATAAACAGTCTACACTTTTTGTTGTTGTTGTTGTTGAATTTTATATATGGTTTAATTTCTCAGATGAACTAGAGAAGTGAAACAAAACAACACACTTTCATTTTTAGACATTTTCTAGAATTTTTCTTTTTCCCAAACAGGAGACAGGAGGAAAATTCTAGGTTTGTATGACCAAAACTTGTGAATTCATTATTTCTTTCACCACAAAGTAATTTTCAGCCCATTGTTTAAGAAAATTTTCAGAGATGCTCAGAAGCAGGCAATACTTTCCTTACCTTTTGCAAATCATGCCTGATCTGCTCATGACTGTAGCCCGAGTTGGCTTGTTTCACATTTCCAAATGCTGTTCACTCTTCTAACTCAGCTTAAATCCAATATTAACTTCAGGCAACTCAAAGATACATTTGTTTTAGAAAATAGTCATTGTAAAATATTTGTTCAGACATAATGCTGAGCCCTCAGGGTTCAAACAGAGCTGAAGACAATGCAAGAAATATAGACAACATTAGTAACTCACTCTGCCATGTCAGAGAAACACCCAAATATATATGAATGGTTACTATGGAAATTTATTCTAAAAGACTTGACTGGTTTGATATAGTTTAAGGCTTTCTTTATTCTCATTAAAGGCAACCAAAACTTTGGAATTGACTCTTTTCAACGTGGTATTTTAGAAATCCCCCTTTTGAAACAGAAATCTAAATGTATATGTCAGCTGACTTCTCTTAGCTGACAAAAAGGTGTAGTACTGAAAAGGGCTGAGTTTCTTGAACAATTGGCTTCAGATTCAAAGCATTTTTTTTCTCCTGCTCTAAACCATCGTTTGGGCTCTTAAATAGCAACTGCTAAAGAGCACTGTCAGTCTGGGGAGCCAGAAGTTCTGATTTATTTCAGCCTGCTCCCTTTAACTCTGGCACTTGTCTGGAAACAATTTTCAAAACATTCTCCTTCCAACATTCTTTTCTTTTATTCTTTTAAGCAGAGGCTGCCATTGTTCATATTCAAAGAAATCTGACCTGACTGAAAATTTATATGTTGATATGAAGACACACACATTCACATACTTGTATGTTCTGGAGTAATTTTAAACATAGCTAACAAACCTTTTAAACACAGCTAACAAACCAATCTGCACACAGTTGACTCAGGTTCCTCTAGGAAAAAAAAAAAATTGCAAGGTTTACTTCGTTGCAAATTCATATGTACAAGATAATGTTTAGAATAGAAATAGGAAAAATAATGATCATTCTTTCAGGATATCAAAAGCAAAATCCACAGAATGAAATCAAAAGAAGAAAAAACACCTTTTTAAAGCGTGTAATGAAATGTTACAAATAGGGAATTGCAAGAAAAAGCTAACGGATATAAATCTAGTATGAATCAATTCTCCTTTCCAGTCATATTCAACCTTCATAAGATAGTTTTAATAGGCTCATACCTTTCTTCCAATTTCAGAAAAGACTTCCACTGATCAATAGCATTTCTTTCAAAGAAGAGAGCAAAGTGAGGGGGAGATGCTGTAACTGGAGGCACACTTTTTCTAAGAAGATGGCTGAATAATACTATAAAACTCTGTGGAACACAGAGGCAATATACCAGTAGTAATCATCAATGCTGTCTGTCACTCATGAATCTTTCACTGCCAATCTACTGGTTTGTTTATTTTCCTAGTTAGTGCCTTAAAGACACAGACTAGTTCCTACCATTTGGAGCAATGTATTTTCTTGATTTTTGGATAGCAAACTTTGTATGGAATTTCCTCAGAAGAAATTTCTCTAGTAGTCAGATATGGAGACAGGACCCTGGACACAGTACACTACAGAGCATATTCCCTACTGTGAGAAGCCTTTTTGTCTCAAATCCAGGCAACAGACTGAGACACTGCAAGTCCTACTTTTATGTCTGGCTTTCAGAAATGAGCTTATATTGCTTCTGGTTCTGCTGCTCCAGTCCTCAGGATCTCTGTTTACATGGAAAACCCTGTGCCCTTAAAACAGTTTTTCTTGATTTCTTTTCTTAAAGATTTTCCTCTAAAACATTCATTGTTATTTATTTCTCAGATCATGCCTCAAAAACTTTGTGGTCTAAATAGAGAAATAATTTTATGAGCTTCATTTGTTACTCTCCAGCCAGTTCCCATGGCTTTCAGCATTGAGTTTTCTTTTTTTCATCATCCAATATTTCCTTTTGTTTCTCTTCCCAGCCCAAAATTGCGCCATTACTCATTGTTAGCTCATTGAATTCACAGCTGTACCTGTAAATAAAAGAGGGCAGGGAGCGTTCCCTGGCAGAGAGGTGACTGTTCCGTGTCATTAAAATCCTTTATATCCAGAACAAGGTGGATATACCCAGGCTCTTTATTAAAAGTGATTGCTGGGCTGGGAGACTGGGACAGTCCTAGTTGAAATCAGGCCAAAATGAGCTAAGGACCTCCACCTCCATAAATGATCAAATTCTGGGGCCCAGGCTAGAATACTGTTTAGATTAGAGCTTCCTGCTCACCTCCTGTTCACATGAGAATGCTGGTGGGATTTGGGTTTGGGGCTTGTTAGTTGTTGTGTTTTCATGGTTGTTTCCTCTTTTTTTTTTTTTTNNTTTTTTTGAGTGTGTGTGTGTGTGTGTGTGTTAATCCTAATTTGTTTTCTTTCTGCTATCTGTTTATTAATAAGTTCAGGAAAAGTGAAATACTCCCCCATGACCCAGCCACCGCTCTCTGCCCTTCCTGGGAAACTGATGGCGCTGCCTCCTCTGCTCATTCAGGGACTATGGCTAAAGAAGAAGGAAAGCACAGATCAAAATAAAATTTAAAAAATCCATAAACTGGGATGTTTCTTATGTCCAGGACTAGTATTTACTCATAGATTTTCTGTTGTGTGTTGGGCAACACCTGGTCAAAATTCTTGTGTGTTTATGAGATTTTCCACTGCCTACAGATTGCAAAACAGGCAGCAAGCACATATGCTGTGGCCAGCTGTGGGCCTGATATTTCTGCTAGCTCTTCCCAAGGGAAACCTTCAATTGTTTTCCTCTTTTTTTTGAAAACAACTTTGTATAAACAATATTTTATTTCCCATAACAAACATGTCTCTCCCAGGTGTTTGCTATTTCTGTTTCTTAGCCAATGGAGAGAAGTGTCAATTCTATGGACCAATAATGTGCCTTTTTAGCGCAGCATGTTATAAAAAGGGTGAATGAATTGTAAATAAAGCCTTCTGATTTTCTTCTGCCTGCTGACTGAATTCAAGCAGCTTTATTTTGTGTTCTACTGCAACAGCCAGCCACAACCTACCTTAGTCTCCAGAAAACCTAGTAGGAATTAATTTTAAGATCACATACCCTGATTTTTAAAGATTGTACCAATCACAGAATCATAGAATTGTTTGGGTTAGAAGAAAGTTTAAGATCATCTAGTTCCAACCCCTGCTCTCGGCAGGGGCACTTTCCACTACACCAAAGCCCCATCCAGTGGTCTTGAACTATTCCAGGGATGAGGCATTTACAGCTTCTCTACAACTTCTCTGAGTTCCCCAGTTTGACCTGAAGAGGATAATGTTTCTCCTAAACTGAAGTTAGTTCACATCCTCACTACCTTAGAGTCAAAGGAACCCAGATTTGTTTCAGTTGCTTATGTTGTCATGCATCTTCAGGAAGTGAATCCAGGACACTCTCAGACAGTACCTGGTTCTGAGAAGTCCAAGTTCATGGCATGTGTAACCACAACAATGCTTGGAAATGCCTTTGGATTAAAAACCTATAAAATCTTGATACTCAGTAGTTTCCAGGCAGAATCTGCTGAAATGTTAAATAAAAAACCATGGCTGAAATATATAACAGCTTGAGAGTCATTGAGTATTTGAGTACATCCAACTCGTATACATTTGTACTAAATTTTTGACGCTTTCCTGCTGGCAGATGCCTATATTTTCTAATTTTTTTATTTTTTTTTAAATAATTCTGGTGCCTTTTTTGTTTGTGTAGTGTTTCCATTGTTGCAGCATAGTGGCTTGATGACTGTGACGTAACAGTTCATCAAAGAACACTGTAGATATTTGTAAAGAAAAAACAAACTAACTAACCAAGCAAAAATTTATTCTAAAGACTAAATGCAATTGATTCTGCAGTGAAAAGTAAGACTGTGGGATTCATAGAGGAAAGTGACCTCGTAAAATATGACAGTATGATCATTCTCCAAAAATATTTGAATGAGGAATGGGCAGCAATGTACTCCAAAAGCCTAAAAAAGTATCTGTTGTAAAGACCAGAGAGGTTGAAAGTGTGGTCAGTTCCTCTTTTTCAGTGACACTGTGTTTATTGCAGGTAACATAAGCCTTTGTTGTGTATGCTATGTGCAGCACATAGACAGCACTTTTTCTTTTATAATATGTAGCATGAGGCAAATACAAATGAATCTAAAATAAAAGGCATGAACAAATGCATAACCAAAAATATCATATGGTTTATTTTGAAACAGCTTCATACAATAGCACTGTCTCTTTTAAAAATTACCTAACCATTTCCATCAACTTCATGTCTTCATAAACCAACTTTCACATCTTTATACACTGTATGTATTTCAAGTTTTAGAGCAATCTAAAGGTATGCCCTTAATACTGTCTTCCAAAATATTGTCATAGCCCTCTAGCCCAGAAGAGTGAATGACCAGATGCATGAAAAAATGGTCAGATGTTTGGGCTTCAAGAGTAGTGGTTAATAGATTAAATCCAAACGTAGAAATTAGTGGCATAACACTAGATTTTGATATTGGATAGAGCACTTTCACTCATTAATCCCCATGTCTAAATATTCTTTTTTCAAACTCTCCAGACCTAACCAGTATTTAAATTATATGTCTCTGCTTCTGAAGACTGTTCAAAGAAATCTATAAACAGAGATTCTCTCCCTGAAAAAAATATGCTTTAATATGAGAGACCTGCTTTCTTACTTCAGGCAATGTTACTTTGGATAACTTTGTGTTCTTACTGTGAACTCCAAGTCAACAGTATTTACTCAAGCTGCAAGGCACACATTGTAATTTATTGCTTAAGTGATTTACCAATGTGTTTATATCCTGTCTTTGTCTAGTTTAGTAGGTACAAGAACATTTAGTAATTATTGCCATTTAAAGATTAGTAGCTGATGGATGATGATGGTATTTTAGTAAATTGCTTCTTTATAGGAGAGTGATGGTGTTGGGTTTTTTGCTTCTCAGCTATATAGGGTTTCTTTTCATTGGAAACATGGACTGTAGTAACTGTCCTGGAAAGAATGAGTAGCTGTCCCAGTGTGGGTATGGATGAAGTTATATTTATCACATGATGATAAGGGCAGACCTAGCTATTTCCATAAAGGATACACTATTTATAAGTAACTTCTATATCAGTGGAACTGCACCCATCGTACATTTGTGTCCAAGCTATGCTTGCTAATGCTGAGATCTGGCATCATGACATAATTCAGGTTGGAAGGGACCTCAGAGGGCTTCTGGATCAACCTCATGCTCAAGGAAGGGACAGCTCTAAGGTTTCTTAGGGTTCAGTCTAGTTGTATTTCAAAAATTTCCAAAGATGGACACAGCCCTTAACAACCAGGGTAAACTGTTCCACTGCAAGTCTGTCTTATAAACCACATATATAAACATTCTCTCNTACCACCTGTTTTCATGGCACTAACCATTACTCTGCTTTTTTTGCAAGTTTTTTCTAATTTCTTTCTCCCAATAACCTGTCACATCTGCATCCTAATCAATGTTTCCTTGTATATAACAACAAAAACACAACCACGTTTCTTGTATCTATCAGACCATTGTTATGTATATTGACTTCCAAATTATTATTTATTTTAAAAACTGTCACTTTTGTGGAAATTTGAAAACACAGCATTGTGAGCACTTCTCAACATTGAAAATATTTTTTTTTCTTTTCTCCCTGCTTTTCTGTATAGACTTTTGAAATTTTAATTTTTGTCATACTTATCTTGTCAAAAGCAGTAACTGAAAAAATACTGCAACCTTTCCCTAACCAGGTATGGGCTGCACTGTTTTAAACAGTAATGTGAGAATTAAATTCAGTTTAACACTATCAGAGGCCCAGCACCATAATTTGGTCATTTCCAAGTCGTTTTGGCACTTTTTTGCCTGGGCCAGCAACCATGCTTCCATGGACTACATTTACATGTTTCTGGAGATATTACAAGGAATTGTGGATTGCGTTTGCATAGCAAGGTTTTGGTAGTGAGGGAATACAGGGTTGGTTTCTGTGAGAAGCTCCCAGAGGCTTCCCCCATGTCTGACAGAGCCAGTCCAAGTGGGATCTGCTGCTGGCTAAACCCATCGTAAGGGTGGCAACACTTCTAGGATAACATAGTTAAAGGAGAAGATTTGCTGCAGAAGAGTAAAAGGAGAGAGGAGTGAGAATATGCGAGAGCAACCACCCTGTAGAGCTCAAGGTCAATCAAGAGGGAGGAAGAAAATGTGCTCCAGGTGCTGGGGCAGAGATTTATTCCTCTGCAGCCCATGATGCAGCCATGGTGAGACAGCTGTGCCCCTTCATGGGGGTTCCCAGTGAAGCAGAGATCCACCTGTAGCACCTGGAGGACCCTGTGCTGAAGCCCAGGTTCCCCTGCCCCTTCATCATTTGGGGTGGAGGAGGGAAAGTAGAGGAAACAAGAAGTGAAGGGGGGGGCAGGGGGAAATGTTTTAAGATTTGTTCTTGTTTCTCTTTATCCTACTCTGATTGGCAATAAATTGAGTTAATTTTCTCAAGTCAAATCTGTTTTTTCTGTTGTAGTAATTGTTTAGTGGTCTCTCTCTGCTCTTATCTCAACCCATGAGCATTTCATCATATTTTCTCCTTCCTGCCCTGGCATCCACACAAAGTCAACTACCACAAAAGTTATTAATTTTCCATGGATATTTTGAAATCTGTCATGTTTTTTTAGAAGCTAAGAGTATCTGTCTATGGATATCTATCTTAGGAACATGACCTGAGCTTGCCTGCTACCTTCAAACCCAAAGTGACACAAAAGTTGCTTGATGTGTTAATATTAACATAATTTAAAACTTTGGATTGTCACAAGAGACAGTATGTCTCTCTCAATGTGTATTTCTCCCTCCTTCATTACAGCATGGAAAGCCCAGATAGAATTATTTTTCTGATGGATTCTGTTTCTTTGTATTCCTTCAGCTGCAGTGCAAAAGGTGCTTACATTAATGTGGGCTGTGTTGACACACCAAGTATGGCTCGGTGTCTGATTCTAATTCTAATGTCATGCTCAACTCTTTTTGTTTTTTGTTTTTCATAAAATTGTATCTCTGGAAGCTTGTCTTGGTTTAAAATCCCTGATCTATCAAANTTTTTTTTTTTTTTTTAATGGTATTGAAAGCTCTGTACTATTTTTACTAAGGCTTACACTTGTTTCTAAAATAGTTTGGAGGTCTTCCTTTTCCATAGGGCAAAAATTTACTGATTTGATTAAAAATATTTTATGTCATGCCCTCCAAAGTATCAAAACTTGTAAAATACAGGGTTGGACTCACATGAATATTTAAATTCTCATAGTGTCTTTGTCTATGAGGATCTAGACATACTATTATGAAAACAGGGCAATTTCATTATGATCACATGTTAAAATTAAATAAAACAAGATTTCTGCAGATATAACTTCATTCAGTACCTACAATACACATACACATATTGTGCATGTGCACTCATACCCACCTGCCTACAGGTGTGCACATGCAATGCACAGAGAGAGGTCAGATTCCCTCTCTGGAGACACCAAATAGTTTTTAATAAACCAATCAACTCTGCTTGAGTACCTAACAACATCTGTGGGAGTATCTTACTCAGAAAATGCTAATAAACCATAGTTTGTGATAGCTGAATTTGAAAAAATACCGCTCATTACATTGACGACAGGAAGGCTGCCCCAGTGTAAACCTGCAGGGAATGTGACTCAAATTCACGTTTCAAGGTAATTTTTATCCGACATTTATAGCATGTCAGGTAATATTTCAGGTCCAGCTAGTTTAATCAGGTCTTTCACAGGAACTGTCAATACATTACGTCTCTCTAGATGCGTTCTCATATTAAAGAGCAATGTGCTTTTCTTATTTTAATGCAGCACGTAGGCAGCCTTCTCCTAAACTTGTGAGTAACTCCTGTTACATTCAGCAGCAGTTATTTATCTCATGGAAGTGAAAAACAGGATTCTCTTTATCTGTTTCTTCCCTCATAACTAAGTTCAAATTTGCTATTGGCTGCAAAGGTCAATATGGAATGTCTCAGAGGACACAAAGCACTTTTACTTTCCTAGCTGGGAACATAGAAATTACTGCAAATAGAGAAATCATTAGTGCCACCTATTTGTGAGAGTCTAAAACTGCAAATAATCCCTGCAAAACTGCATTCACTTAATAAGAAAATATGTCTACCTCTGCCAACTCAAGTGAAAGAACAAGACATGTAGGCCAGCTCTCAAAGACCCCAAGAAATTTCTTTCAATTTTATGTTGTTCAAAATACAACACATAACATTTATATGCACAATAGACACAAATATAAGAGGAAATTATTTATGCAATATAAAAAGGATATACTTATAAAAATATATAAGATTTCCACTTACAGCTTAATATAAATCTCTTCAATTATAGAAACCCTTGTACAAGAAAGCCAGACAGGACAAGCTACTGAAGTCAGGGGAAAGTATTGATATGTAAAAAGTAAGGATTCCCAGGGAAAGTTATTTACTAAATAATAAGTTGAAAAAACGTTTTAGAAAAGAAATATTTATTCTCTTCTTTATCAGTTATTCAGTACTGTATTAGATGAAGAAGGATTACTCAAAATGTGATGAATAAAACAAATCCAAGAAAAACCCTTGGAGTATTACTAAGGCTCTTGCTCCACCTCACTGTTGAAGCAGTGGCTATTGCTGAAACTGATTTATTTTTTGTTTTGCTAGTTAAAGTCCAACTGTCTGGAGAGTTTTTTAAGTTATCTTCATTTCATTCTGAAATTAGACACTGTATTTCAAGTTCCTAAAGAGACCTAATCCTTTGAGTGAGAGAAGGGAGCTTTATATTAACACACAGTAAATTTATGGTAACATACAGCTTTAAACTTCAGATGGACATCTGTAGCCTGAGGTATAAGACATGGAAGCGCAATTGTGATGTAACTATCTGTACATATGAAGCATTTTTAAATATGTTTGTCTAAGTGCAAACAGGCACAGATTTTTCAGAAAACAGATAAACAAAGCATAGATTATGACAATATTGTTCATTATCTGTTAATTCCTTTGTTGTCATTGACTTCCCTATGAGAATGAGAGTTTAATTTGAAAACATGCACAGGCTTGTGTTGTAAGTCCTTTGGCTGACAATATGTGTGCCTTGGCACAAGTACATAAATAAGTAACTATGTAAAAAAGGGGACGAGGCTTTGGAGGCAAAAATCAATTTAAAAAAATCCGTAACTTCAAGCATCTTTCAGTTGAGTGATTTCTGTAACACAGCTTGAACAGAGCAGTTCAGATTTTGAATCCATATAAAGAATTGTACACAGTTCAATTGTTGTTTCCAAGACAATGAAGATACCACATACAGGGAAATGGAAACAGTTGGTTTTCAAAAAATGCTGAGAATTTTGCAAGTCTTTTCTGTCAGAAATTCTAACTTTGCCATAATAATGACCCTGGCCTATCACAAAAAAAAAAAAAAAAAAAAAAAAAAAAAAAAAAAAAAAAAAAAAAAAAAAAAAAAAAAAAAAAAAAAAAAAAAAAAAACAACCCACCAATATTTAAAAAAAAAAAATTAATTGAGATATACATATAAAGCCAGATTAACTTCACTTGAGATATACAAGGGTTGTCTTATTTTTCTGCCAAAAATAGTGTGCTTACTATAAGGCTTCAAGGCCAGCCTGGATGGGGCTCTGAGCAGCTTGATCTAGTGGAAGGTATCCCTGCCCATGGAAGGGGGTTTGGAATTAGATGATATTTAAGGTCCTTTCAAACCCAAAGCATTCTATGATTTTATGGTTCTATAAACTTGCATAACTAGACCTCCAAGTAGACATTAAAAATTGCTTGTGCATCTTTTCTTCACATATCTGTAGATGCACTGAGTATCTCAAATGCAAGAAATACTCAAATATAAGGGTTTATTCATTCATCTTACAGTCTTTACAAATACATTTGACTCAGTGGCTTATTCCTTCAAGTATAAATTGTATTGTTTAGTTTAGTTGTCTGGAATCACATTATTTTACATCTATGATTGGGTGGTTGTAATATCTGATCTAAGACTCAAAGTCCTTACTGAAAACATTGTAACTAAGCTCAGCCAGAAGACTGTCTGAGGAAGGCAAACAAAAATAGTGGTAAATATACCAAAAGAAATTAATTTTTAAAATATTATGATGATCCGGAAAATATTTCTCAAACTTATTATTTATCAGCGTACAATGAGAAAATAAACATTGACTGTTGCAGAGGGCTCTACAGAAGCAGAATGTTGCAGGTGGTTCTGTGTTAGCAATAATGCCAAAATATTTGATAGAAGAAAAGTAAATCACAGTAATACACCCTAAATCTTATCTAGGTTGTGTCTTAATGGAGATAAAATGTCCAAGTCAGAAATTGGAAAAAAATTGAAAGTTTTCAATTTCTCTTATGTGTACTGAAATTTAATGATATAATCAAAATGTGATTCTATTTCTCAAGACCCCTGACTCATTCAATGCGTAGGTTTGCTGAGGATGATTTGGGAACAGCTGTTCAAGAATTTTTTTTCTTTTCATTGTTAACTAGGCAGTTCCATGTTTTATTATTACATCCTAATCAAGCCCTCTTTTGAAGACAAGAGGCATACTCATGGCTTCAAAGTACTATTCTAGCTTTCAAGGCTGCTTTCCACCTCCAAATCTCATCAGAAATAATTTTAAATATTCATGTCCACTATTTTTAAATGCCCTTTAAATACCAGATAATTATTCATATCTTTTAATATGTAGTGGATATTTATGTATCTTAGTATGAATTCAACCCCTAATGAGGTATACTTCAGTTGGAATGTAAAATTCTTTTAATTCTGTTCTTTTGGCTTTAGTTTATTGTTTATGTGAGGAAAAAAAATGACAGATTTTTTTTTAGAAAACAGATTTTATATTTTACCTTTTCAGATAGAAAGTAAACACAAGGAAGATGCTGAAAAGCTTTTTTCCATAAGACAACTTGGAGAAAACATTGACATGCCTCAAAAAATTAACTTGTTAACACATCAGTATAAGAATTGTAGCATTATTTTAATAATCAAACACCTAACTATTCCCAGCTATATAGGAATAATAGCAGTGACATGCCTACAGGAACTATATTAGCTATGAATCCAATGCCTAGCATGGGATAAGGATTTGTCTCTTTCAGCACAGAAGGAAGATTGCTGAGGTATAACATTCTTTTGAATTTGCCTGCTTCTTAGAATCTCTTTCACTCCTACAGTGTATAACTATTGGAAATTCCTAAGATTATCAAAATTATTTTTTTACTATTACTGGCACTCTAATGAATAAAGAGCCTTTTGTGTAACTTTTTCCACTATGTGCTGTGATCCAGTGAGATACTTCAATTCAAGTTGCCCCATTCTTGAATTGCCCCTGAAGATCAAAATATACAGTCTGGCTGTGCTAATTCATCAGTGGCACACCTTCATCTGAATTACTCTTATCCATCCCTCCAGTCTGAAGTAACAATTCCAGATGTATTTTCCAAGCAGTTGTGTCTAACATTTCTAGATGTATTTCTTACAAAGAGTAAGATGCTGCATAAACCTGATGATTCAATGATATTCCTATATTTTATGCCAATGTAGAAAAATAGTTTTCACTTTTGAACTTGAAATGCACTGGCATAATCTTATTTGCTTATACATTTATTTGCTTACTTATGTACATTTACATAGAGCTGTAGTCTGCCAATCCTTCAGATTTCCTTGCAGCTCTTTTTGATACTGGCAGTTGTGTAAAAAAAAAAAATTCATTCTTTTGAGAAGCTGCTCAGTTTCAGAAAAGAATGAAGTTGGCTTTCCTAGTTTCTTTCTAAGTTGCTAGAGTTCTGGTCTGCTCTGAGAACCTCTAAGAAAAAAAAAAATTCAGTACAACTGACAATTTTTTAAAATTAATTGATATGGTATTTGTCTTGTACTTAAAATTCAATATTTGTTGTTTGTTTTTTTTATTGATCTTCCTTAGGGAACAAAGTATAGCATGGACCAACAGCACTATAATAAAGTCAATTGCATGTATTATTTTAAGCCTTAGAAGTGTTATAATCAAATTGCAGACATGAAATTACAAGAGGGGCCTTTATACCATTATATTTTCTGCTGCATTTATTACAGAGGAGCTTGCTGGAACAAACTGAATACACTCCTCTTTTGCAAGGGTAAATCTCTCCCACAGTCAAACCCCCATCTTTTTCCAGTACAGTGTGTTTAACAGAAACTAAAAATGTCCTGCAAATAAAGATGTCTTTGTTGCATATTGCTTGTCTTTTTGCCAGTATGTTTTACAAAGTGCATAGTCAAGGTTTCAGACTGAATACTAAGAACAGTAAGGGCTAGAGGATGATACCAGAGAGCCTGTGAACTCTGTGATGTATCTCTTGCATGAATACCCCACTACAATCTTTAACTTCAGGCGAGTCTGTAGGATGGTGATAGCAGAACACACATTGTTATTTTGTAAGTAGATTTCTGTGATTCATTCTACTCTGGTATGTTCTGCCAAGCCTTTTCTCAACAAATAGTTGGTCACTACAGAAGCTGTTCAGGTGACACATGATATAAAAATCAACCTACCAAAATCTTACCTGTTAGACATTCATGAATAAATCACCTAGTCATGCAAACTTCAAAGAAAGGTGCTGTCCAATCCCTGATCTAATCTGCTACCAATCTTACAGAAAAATCTTTGCAATGTCACACACTAAAGCAGAAACTTCAAAGAAATGCTGATTGCTGGGAACTGCAAAAAAGGAGGATTTTTATCTTATGCTTTAAGTTTTAGAAATAAAAATCAAGATTGGTTTTTTGTTTTGTTTTGTTTTGTTTTTTTTTCAGATACAGTCAGGAGTTTGGTATCTAACCACAAATCTTCTGTATAAGCAGTGGATATGTAAAGAAATCAGTGCCCAAGTGTAGGTAATCACGGGGGGAAGCCTGGTCAATTTTTAATAAGGGTCAGATGAAAAATAAGATGCAATGTTTATGGTTCTGGCACCAAAATACTCTGGATTGTTGGAAGGGAGGACAAGAGAACAAACAGGATTTTTTTTTTTTTTTTTTTTTAATTAGGAAGGCTTAGGTAAAGTTGTTGCATCTTGGTTTGTTCGACTGCAATTCAGTACTTTAGTACTTGAATTTAAACAAATTTAAATTCACTTCAATCAGCTAGAATTGCATAAATTATGTGGGCATGGGAGGCACAGTGCCTACCTAGAACTTCTGAATACAGTCACAGTTTTAAAAAGACTTGCAGATTTGCTACAAAAAATTTGTTTGCTAGTTGTGCACAGTCAAAGTTTTCATATGGCTGATTCTGCAGGTCGCCTTCAGTTACGGTACAGCAGAGGTCAAAAACATTTGGCTATCATATTTATTAGTGATACAAATAATCTGGGGAATTCAGCTAGATTTAAAAGACATTAAATAGCAAATACAAAATATATCTGATTCTGTTAGAATTCCTTTTTTCCAATTTGGAAATCTAATGGCAAGCACTAAGCAAAAGATCATTTCTTGGCTTACGATGACTGTGAAAGAAAACACATTAGAATGAAACATAGGACATTTTTTGCTGCTTGGAAGATATTTGGAAAGACGATCCTTTTTGTCAATCATGAACTCATACAGGATGCAATCAACAGGATTATATCACAGAATACTTGTAGAGTCTGAAATACATAAAGAAACTGTACAAGACTTGGGTATAAAGTTTCTATTGTGCCAAGGAACAAACATGGTTTATGTTGCTGCTTGGGCAAAAGTCAGTGAGAGTGTACAGCTGCAGCAAAAGAACTTCCAAACCATTACAAGGCAAGTCTTTATTCAGTGAAAGGTTTGCACAGGTAAAAATTGCCAGGTCAGTCTCTTTGAGACAGTGAGCTTAATCATAAGCTGCTTTTGTCCTACATAAAGGAAACTGTTGAGCATTTTTAGAATGAAGTAGAGAAAGTAATGTATGTGTAATAAGTATAGGAAAATACTGATATTCAGTTTAGGTGACTGAAAGGACAAATCTGTACCTATTATTATCAGTTGAAGAGGAGACCTGAGACTCAGAATAAATTTATTTGCTGCCACATGCGAAATCTCCTACAACATAATCATTTATTAAACAAAGTTCATTGAAGTGGTGAAGGAAGATCATCCCTAAGTTACAGTTCAGATTTTACCAGGGATATCTCTTGCAGTTCAGATTTTACCAGGGGTATCTCTTGCAGTTTGGATTTTACCAGGGATATCTCTTTTATATTTACAGTAAAAATCAAGAGTCTGCTATTTTTTCCAGTATCAGAGAAGCACTATTGCCTTTTTATCTCAGGGTGGAATGATCGTATTTGAATAGGCTAAAAAACAATAGAATAGAATAGAATTATTTTAATAGGTAGCTATGAAAATATCTGAAAATATGTTCATGATTTTGCTTCTTGTTTGCAGTGCAAAACAAAAGATATTTAGGAAGTGGGAAATGAATAAAACAAATAAAACAGCTGTACACTGAATTACATTTTGTGACTCTATGCTGAAATAACTGTGGCATTAACCAGACAAAAAAAATCTTTATTATTCCATGATAGCTCTTAACACTCAGCTTGTTTCTGCAGCATGACTTCAATTTGATACCTTGATGTAAAACCAAATGACAAATTTTCTTAATGAAAAAAAGGCATGCAGCTTTATATATCTGAAACTTTTCAAAACATGACTTGAATTTGTGATCTTTTTTCTGACATGCTGGAGGACAATACTGCATTTCATTCTGTAGAGCAAATATTTTCAGAGTTTAGTCTCTTTAGTTTCTGCTCTTTGAAAATCTTCCCTAAGAGTTTTAGAACTTGGAGCTAAATATCAACTTATTGGAAAGTCTCCTTAGGAAGCTGATATTTATGCTAAAAAGTTGAAGCTTAGCATGACATTTAAAGGGTGTTTTGACAAAGCAATAAAATTTCAGAAAGAAAAGAGTGACGTTTACGATCCTTTCAACAACACTGATCAAATCTGCACAAACCCATACAAATCAAAGCTGGATATTGCTGGAATAACATAGCAGTTTTCATCTTTTTTAACATGTAAACATTAAGATTGGTAACTTAAGCAACAGAATATTTATTTCTAGCTGATTAAGACTTCATATGTTTGGAGGTAATTTATTCATTGCTTTTAATGGATATTATTTTTGTGTACATGGAATAATTATTTTTTGTGTAGATATAGAATAACTATTTGAAATTAAAGCAGATTTAGTCTGAAGACCCTCATGCATTTGCAATATGAAAACAGCAAGTAGAGAGGGCTGTGTATTTGAAGAGTGTAATTGCAGTCAGAGCAGCCTGCGCGGCCCTCATTGGCATTCCTGTGTACATCTTCATCTCTGATGCATCCTGTGTATATTGTATATATGCAGGCTGACTTATGTAGGCTTCCCACTCCACCCTGAATGTCTTCAAGGCATCTTTAATCTTTGACCTCAGAGACAGACAGTTGGTCAAGACAGGACCTTGACTGAATTTTTATTTTATGAAAGAAGAGTAAAATATCTCAGCATGCAGCACAGGCCAGTAGCTCCTTGCGGCTCAGAGAAGCAGGACCTCCCCAGGGATGTCAGGGCAGGTTCTGGCAGCCAGAATCCATCCCACCAGGCCAGACAGCTCCAGGGCAGCCAGGGGGCAGCTGGGGACATTCCCAGCCTGGGGCATTGGGAACTTCCCTCAGGCTGGGGACAGGCTGAGGCCAGCAGGATGTCAGCCCTGGCCTTGGGACTGTCTTGCTGGTAGATAATACACTATCATAGCATCACAGATATCTAGCAAATATCTTTAGACAGGAAACATGCAGAGCCGAGAACTGACAGCCCATGTTGAGTACTCAATTTCAGAGTCATATAGACTGAGCCATGGTGCTCAGTGATGCTGCTAAAATCTGGCTGTGCCCTCAATAGAATTAGTCATTCAATATCTTTCTGTCAAGTGACATGGGTTTGAAGGGAAGTGAATGATTATGTGGGCAAAAAGAAGAGAGGAAAATGGGAATATTTTAAAGCTGCACATAAGAGAATTGGGGAAAAAAATAAAAGGTTCAAAACTGCTGAACTGAAACTTGTAAGTTAAAACCAAGATGTCTCATGATGAGATCTGCCCTCCTAAGGAGTGCATTTCTCATGGCTGTCATTTCAGGTTCCTGAATAGGAAACTCTTAAGGATTTCCTAGCTTCACATTTTCAACCCAGAGAAAATTCACAGGAGGATGGTCAGGAACTTTTACAAATTCAAAATCTATGAAATCAATATGCTAGTGTATGTTCCACAGATTCTGGTCAGAATCTCTTAGAAGAGATAAAAAGGGACAGTGACAAATTTCTGGGCTGACAATAACTTCCATGAAATTAAAATACTTTATGAATTGTTGATTAAATGCAGTGTTCTTAAGTACATTAAATATTATTTTCTTTAAGATATTTTATTCTATTTGAGAGCTTAATTATCAGTGGTGGCTAGCACTAATTTTAACTGGAATAAAGTTTATTATTTTTTAAATAAAAAATAATGATGATTTTCCTTTAGTGTTTCTATGCCAAGGGGACAAATCACAGAGTTTAGGGATTCTAAGGCAGATGCCCTGGGTTTATTTCTGTCTTCTGACAGAAGAGAAATTAAAATCATAAGGGAGATTGGGTGTCTATGAAAGCAATAGAGAGAATCATTTATGAGTGGGAAAGCTGAGGCTGTATTTCAAAGATATGGGATAACTAAAAACAATTAATATTAGAGGACAGCTGCTTCTTCTTCCCCTCAAAGAATAAGTGAAGCATATTTACCAGTCAAAGTCAATAGCTGAAATCATAATGCATTACTAATTTCATAGCCAAAGGTAAAACTTACACCAATAAAACTTCCTGGAATAAATTGAACAGCCTATTTTCCTCACATCATAATTATAGTCTTTAGTCACATTACTATTCTCAACTTGTTTCTTATTACCTTTTGCCTTGGATTTATGACTGGTTTTCAGTCTTAAGTTTTAATTATCATTCTATTCTGAGGAAAATTTATATTAAAAAAAATGTGTAATATAAAATATTTTAAAATAACATTTTTAGATTTTCTTTCCATAAATTTTTTGTACTTATATGTGTTGGTTAACTTCTGGGTGTTTTTCCAGAATCCTTCTCCCAAACTGAAATTAATTTCCTTTGAGGTCTGATTGCTTAGTACTTTCCAGATTTAGTTTGAAAATATGACAGAAGTTCCACACTTTATTATCCCAAAGGAGTGAAGGAATTGTTAAATCTTGTGATAGAGTCTGAATTATAGTTCCTCTCGATGCTTTGATTCTATTTTTCTTCACTCTCAGGTTTTAGCCTGTTTAGTACAATTAGGTATCATTGCTAAACTTACCATGAAGTAAATGTAAATGCATTGTCCAAATATATTCATAAATGGCTCCCCAGCTGCACAGCACTTTTTCAAATAAGATATCACAAAGGGCTTTAACCTTTTGCAACATCTATATTTAATGACATAAATGAAAGAAGATGACATTAAAACTTCAAAGCAGCAAAGATGATACATTTCCAATCATGCTGTCACAGTGATCTACAAACAGCAGATTGGTACTCAAAGAATTGCTGTTTCATTTACTGAAGTTCAAGCATGGCATCATCTCAAATAATATCTTATTCTTCTGTTCCCTCAGATCCACCAAAGGCCATTACATTGCCATGACAAAAATATGTGGTATTTTGGTAGATTGATCTCTTAATACAAGAGAGTTAATTTTTTGTTTATTTTTTGTATCAGTTTGCTGACCTAAATTTACAAGTCTATGGTGTTAATATTGTTAATCATCAGATATGACTGTATCTGTCTCAAAAGGACTGTGTAACAGAATTCCAAATTCAATTTCATTGCTTCAAGTCAAGATTCTAAACTGCCCTCTATCTTGTCAGTATTTGAGGCTATGGGTTGTTTAAAACCACTTAATCTGATTGGAATGAAATTTTGAATTGGTTTCTTTTCACATAGGTATCTCAAAAAATACTGTCTAAGGCAAAACAGGTGGTGTGAGATTGCCATGGGTTAAGTCTATTTGGAGAAACACCTATTTTCAGATACCAGTGGTGTAGAATAATTGAATTGATCCTCACAGGTGCTTTGATCTTCCCATTGTTAAATAAGAAGCCAAAAGAATATCATTTGAAATTAGATGTCCAATTTACAGAAGTCTGAAATTAGATGAGATAAAAACCACTTTTAAAAAACAAACAAACAAAAAAAGATGATATCCTTAAATAATGCTGTGATCTTTATGTATCTTTTTAAAAGGAAGTGAGGGCCATGCAAACTCTTCAATATGCTTCACTTTCCACTTTTAACTCGCCTTTTGTTGGGCTGAACTTCAACCTGTCTATTTCTTGTCCATAAATTGATCTCTGTACAGCATTTTATTACCTCTGTGATGCTCAAGTGCCATAATTGACAAAATAATCACTCTGAACCTTGTATTACTCTCTTAAGTATTGACTGTGAACACAGTGGAAGGGACTGAGAGTATAAATTGGCCAGAATATTCTCAGGACTGCAGGGCACGGCATCCAGCTTAACAATGAGGACAGTTTCATATAAAATGACATCTGTTTTTCACCTAATGGCTTTATTATTTTATGATGTTCTTCAAAATCTATAAAATAGATATATAAAATATGACAGGCTGAAATAGCACACTTTTCTGAAACACAAAAATCCCATATCAAGCTGTCTGAGCCAAGTGTATCTTGTAGGTAATCCTTCTCCATTATTCAGCACTGCATTAACCTCTGTTTAGTTTTGGCCTCCTGTGTCAGTAAAGGTTGAGATTAATAGAATAGACTTCAGAAGAAAGCTCAGAGTTCGAGAGAACATGAGCAGTGAGGAAGATTGAAAGTTTTGCATTTTTGATTTCAGTTTAAAGAGAATTCAAAGGAGAGTATGACCTGTAAAATGGGGGTGGTGAAGAATTAATACTCCTCAAATAAACATTAGAAGTGTTTGTAAATGTATCCTCAGATCTTATTGCTCTTGACAGTTTGGACAAGAATAAACTGACATTAACTGATATATAGAATAACAATTCATATATTGATAAAAACTAGTAAGACTAGTGGTAGATTGTTTAGGGCATCATGGGAACCTCAGAAAATGTGCATCCTAAAGAAAAGTCTAATCATATGTGTATTAATAATGAAATACATAAAGCATATGATACTTAGGCCTAAAGATAGACTAGGTAGTATAATTCAGGTCTTTCCTCATCGAATGTTTCTGTGATTCTATGCAATTTAAGTGTTGCAACTTTACATATGCAAGCTATATTTAAATATGTAACATAACTTACTAAACATATTTTAACTCCTTTCCAGGTTTTGCAGGTCAAATGAAATTATCCCTAGCAAAGAACCTACAGCAAGCCTTGCTCTGATAAAAGATTTTCATCATTACAGACAGAATTTGGTCAATTTAATAAGTATGAAATAGAGAACACAAAGGAAATCATATGGATTTTCTCATAGAGTAAGGTGCTGTTCAGTATAACAGAACTGGGCTCAAGAGAATTTTTCACTGTGTTACCAGCTTTAGAAAGCTTTAATTTGCAGTAAAAGGAACTAATCTTAGGAATCTCTTTTCACATTTGGTCTTATATGATTGCAAATAATTTTAAGAATGGTTATGCAATTTTGAGGAAGTGTCAGCAGAACATAAATCTGCTTTGAAAGGGACTTCATTTTCAAAGTGTTTGGGAGAAAATGCAAAAGGACATCTAAAAATTAAGAAATAATATTAAATAAGAAATGGTCCCTTTTCTAGTTCATTTCCAATGCAGAAGCAATATATGTCCCTTGACAAAGCTCAAAGGAAATCATTAATGGATACATAAGTGCATGAAGGTCAATGAGAGGGTATATTGTTCCTAGAGAAATGTAAATAATGTGATATGTCTAAGGCACAACACTGGTCAGTTGGCAGCCAAATTGTTTCCAATGAAGAAATCTAATGAATCAGTTGCCTTTTCTTGTACTTGTCTTTACATAGTAGTTTACTTATATGTGATCTGTTCATGGCCTACTGCCAGTATTATTTTGCAGCACTTTTTCTTGTTTTCTTCTGTAAATTTCAGGAAGTGCATATATTGTTTGATCTGAGTGGCACCTCGCTAGATTTCTTAGCACTAACCTAGTCCTGAATACTAACCAGTGTTCTCCAAAGATTCCAAAGAAAAGTATATGCAACACTGTTCTTATTATACCCATGGACACACAACACATTACAGTACAGATCATAAGACAAAAGCATTTGAGCATCCATCAAAATTGTATGCAGATAGGAGTTGTTTACACATAATTATTTTCATCACAGAAGGAAAATATTCAGTGCATTTCAACAGCCTGCCCTACCAAACAGGTCATCAATCAAGTTCTGTTCATGCATACACTATAAAATCAGTCTCCCACTTGTTAATATGTCTCAAGACACCTTACAGTGTAAGGACTGAAACAGAATTGTACACAGAGTTAGACAGATAAATACCTGAGACCTGCAGGCATACACAAAGACCAAGGTGAGTAGCTTTTATTGATAAAAGTTCTTCACTCAGGACAGAAGTGAAACTCACTGCACCTAGCATGAAATCTGTTCTCAATGACCAAAATGAATGCCTAGAGTCAAATGTAAAATGGAGGCAAAGAAACTTCTACTATTAGCTTTGAATAATGTGCAGTTTAGGAATTTCGTCTTCCAGAATGGTTTGTCAGTATTTAATAACCTACAGTAAATTTCTATGCCATTAATTTTTCCAATCTTTCTATGAAATGTGTAAGCTCTTAGCAACCACAGCACATACAGATAATGATTTCCACAGCTGCACATTATGTGAGAAACTATCAATAGAACTAATGCCACCCAAAAACTTCCACTAAGTTACAAGAAGGGTCAGCATTTCATATGTTTGGAAAACTCAGTCTTATAGTAGTTTGGCTATTCAAACCAGTTTTGCACCATAAATCTTAGAACTAGAGTTATTTAAATTAAATTATAGGCTGTGCTCTGAAATTATGACAGTTTATGAGAACAGTATAGAATGCAAAATAAGAAAATGCTTCAAATGAAATTTCTGTCACAAGGAAAACATCCCATTTTAACTGTGCAAATTTTCTTGATAGAGTGTACCCTTGTACAGCAGTTTTATTGTTCTGAAGTGGGCTTTTGGCTGTAGAAACACCTAAGGCTGTAAAAAACCCTACAGGAAAATGGTCTGTCACATGGTAATATTTATAGAAACAAGCCATTTTGCAGCCATGTGGAGTTTAATATACCAAAAGCTTTATTCTTGTTGTGCACTAACTACAGTTAAGTTGCATCAAGGAGCCTCCTTTACCTGTGGTACATCTGACAGGAGACAGCATCAACATCTTGTAGCATCCATAACATATAATGCAATGAGTAACTGATCACCCTGTGCCCCAGAAAAGAGAAACCTTTGCTTGAAACTTTTAAAATACTTGATGAAAGTCAGTTCAGAAACCTTTGAGGTCAGCTACCTCTACAGAAAAATCAGGATTTCCCATTCTAATCCTTCCTCTGATACTCCTTCACACACAGCTCTTAAAATATCTTTAATTCAAGTGAATTTCACATATTAATTGCTTCTTTGGCTTGCTCAGACTGTTGCCTGAAGAGCCCTATCTATTTTTTATTCCAGTCACTTTTTAGATCCCCAAAGATATTAATGGTGCAAGATGAAGCATTAAAAGTCTTACCCTTTAAAGTTATTTCCTTAAATATTACCTAAACATTCCTCTACAGTATATTCAATTTCCAGATTTTTTCTGATTTTTTTTTCTACTGAATTTATGTTTCTCAGAGTTAATAGCCTATGTTGACGGTAAAAGAGACACTACAGTAAATAATGTTATAATAACCTCTGTAGCTCTCATTCTTTACCTCTGATGCATTTGTATGCAGTCATATCACTCTTTATAGTCTTTCTTTCAAGCAGCAGCATAGTATATTAAATTGTCTTAATCTCTTCTCATAAGTCACAGCCTCTAATCCTCTCTGGTTATTTTTCTAAGTTTCTAAAATGTTCTTTCCATATTGTGCATATTCACAGAAGATTCAAAGTGCAGTAGCAGCAACAGGCTACAGCTTACTGGGACCTTTCAAGGTTCACATGTTCATTCTCATTTAAATTCACTGAAGAATGACAGTTACATTTTGTTGAAGCAACACACTGGAAAATAAAGTCTTATCTGCCAGTCACAGTGTCCATGATTCTCTTCTGCTCTTCCTGCACAGAAAGTTCTCTGATAGGGCAGAGGTACAAAATCAGGTAATCATTCTGCCTGGCATTCACTCACCTCATTTTTACATAAGATCCATCTAAATCCATTTTTTTGCACAGAAGTTTCTGTTTTTCCCTGAAAACTGGTATCCTTGCCCCTGTAAAGCAGAAAGAACACTTGCAAAAGTGATGTACAAATCTCCATACTTTCCTCCCCCTTCTTCCAGTTCCTTGAAGATATGTAAGAGTTCAAAACTTGATTTCTGGCACCATTAAATATATTATGTAAAATAATGTTAGTAACAAAAAAAAATACATCCTTATCTATAGAAACTCTTCCCTTTTGCTTATAGTGTTATTGTGAGGCTGCATGGGGTGGTTTAGAATATGGCAGACACCAAAAGCAGTATTAGACATAAAAAGAACTGAGGCAAACAATCCCCAGAGATACTGAGAAAATAGTTAGAAAATATTTTAGCAAAAAAATCCCCAGCAGCTGTCCTCCATGAGGCAACCCTCAGGAAATTGCAAGGTTGTTTAACCTGTGTGATCTGCTGATATCACAGCTCAAAATACTGCAGCTGCAGTTAAGGGTGAGAATACAGAGTGCTTTGTCACCCAACCAGACATGAAATTTGCCAGCACTTGTTTGCAGCAGTGCTCAGAAATTTCTGATGCATCCATCAGAAGGATGTAGAACAGTACTGAGTCCTAACATTTGCCCTGTAATTGTGGTCTTCTCTATAAACAAACTAACTTCAGATACCTCGACAATTTCAACTGTCTAAAGATTTTCCTGCACACAGAAATAAAAAGGCTTACAGGGCTGTCTTGATGGCACTTGCTAAAAGTCATACATCATATTGAGTTCCCTGAGCAGCATGAAAATATGATTACTTTATAGTAGGAATAGGGAATTTAACTTATTTCCCTTACAAGTTACTTTAAAGTTAATTAGTGCCATTCTTTATGATCCTATTTGTGTTTGATTGTTTGTGGGGAACTTCCAAAGAAACTTTTACAGATGCAACAAGGCAGTAAACAACTAGCGAAATGAATGCTTTCTTTTGTACAAATAAGTTTCTACTTTTCATGGCTGGTTCATAAACAGGAAACACTATATATTATATTGCTCCTAAAAGTCACTAAAAAGTGCTACTTTATTTAATGTATGCACTATTCATTAATACACTATTCCTTTTACTATCTTACTTCTCACTTCAAAGTTTAATGTTGGTGGTTCAGAAGTAGTCTCTCCCTTGTATTACTTGTTTTTAACACATTCATTTAACCATGTCTGTGGTTATTTCTGTCAGTCCTGATTGAAATATATTTACAACTCCATTATTCACCATTTTATCAGCTTAGTGTCAACAGTGCATTAAGTCAGTATTAAACTGTGGTTTTCCTAATACTCTTGTTTGCCTCCTGTGTTACCACATGCTTTGATTGATGCCCCAGTGGTCTGTTGGGTTCTCTTTTTCCATTCTTTTCTGTACACACTGTATATGCTCCCCTGTCATGTTTCAATTCCTTGATTAACTCTCTAGTTCTCCCACATTCACTCTCCATTGCTTATTCTTAATGGATTGCTTTACTTTTCTGTCTTCCTTGTGAGTTTGTCCACTCTGAATTTATCTATTTATTCCTTAACATCTCTGCTTATGGGATTTGGGCCATTTTTTAATGTCTGTCATAAGGAAGTGTGTGCACAATTAAATGAAAATATTGTAAACACCACATCAACTCTAGTGACAGTCCAATATTTACCTCATAATGTTTTATGGATTTGTGCTCACTGCCTCCTATCCTACATATTCCTAGTACTGATAAAGAAGTTTTGCATTTCTAATTATTTATCTTTAAAGGCTTTGAAGAGAGAATAATAATCAGATTAAGCCTGTCCTTCTCCTATCCTCTCTTGTACAGGGAATGAGGACAGGAATGCTCACTGCCTAAAACTTCTTCCTCCAACTATGTTACAACCTTTGCTAGCTTTATTTACTGATCAAGAAGCAAAAATTAACAATTATACCAAGAATCAGAAATTGCATAAACTGGAACCAGAGTCTATTTCTTCTGTGAGATTCAATTATTTTTAATGATCTGTAGTTTGAAAACAATTTTTCATATAAGTTCCTAGAAACCTGGGTTTGATCAATAGGAAAATTGCATAAGGGAGACGTTCACCTCACACTTTGCTCCAATTATGGAAACAGCTACAGTTCACTGGTATTTTATGGATTTAGTTTCAGCATGTTTTTATCTCAGAAAGGCCACTGTTCTACAGGTGAGCCTTCTTTGTGCCCATCATCAGAGGCTTTTTTGTAAGGGGATAATGACTAAAACTGGACAAGTTAATATGCTGCAAGTAATAAAGTTGAGCACTCACTACAACACATGAAGAACTAAATGTCCCTATCCTGTTATATCTATTTTAAGTGACAAAATCAAGGAAAACTTCTTCACACTTTGAAACTCCTGCCACTTACACATGGCTGTCTATTTACACATGGCTGCACAGAAATCTCCTCTTTCATGACTTAAATTTCATGTTTTCATTCAATTTTTCTTTGAAAACATCACTTAATGTCTATTTATTAATAGAATAATTATATACATTATTTTATTTAAGGACTGGGAGGGAAAGGAGAGAGTATAAATCTGAATGGGAATAATTTTTCTAATCTTCTTTTTTTTTTTTTTTTTAATTTGTGAAAAGGAATGAGAACCATATTTTATGAAATACTATCCAATCAGGTCTACTTTCAGTTCTCTTCGGCTTAGAGCAAACATTCATTCTGGACAAAATCTGACTATGGAATCATTTTTAGCTAGGTTATTTCCATTGTTATTTCTCCAAAATTCTTATTCAAAAAAATGATGGATTTACTAGGGAAACTTATGGGTCTTTAAGATTAACAAGGTTAAAAATTTAGCTTATGATTAAATCCTTTAACATCAGAGGAAACAATCTTAGCTGTGACTGTGAAGTCTATGTGGATAAAGATTTTTTAATCTAGTTAGAGCTTGTTTTGCATATAGCAGGAGGTGCACATACAGTTTTTGTAGATCTGAAGTCTATTTATGTATGAGTTTAAAATAGCTAAAAATGGATGGAGAGATAAGACATTTTAAATAAATTAATATTTAGTGTAAATTATTTAAAACAATTTTTTTAATTGCAAGTGCTTTAAAAACTTTTATTCTTCTACAGAAGTGGCCAAAGATGGTCATTACTACAAATTTTCTGGATATAAACATGAATGTTTATGTTTAAGGCAACATTTTAATTTAACCTAATGAGAAGCCTGAGAAATACACTGTGATCAGTCCAGCCAGGAGGAAGTATCAGCTGTCCCCAGGCTGGAAGGTAAAATATGATATTTGTTCCATATTGTTTACTTCAGACACCTGCACAGCCAAAGTGGTTGCCAATATAGAAAGAATTGCACAGCGATGCTCTTCAAATACTTACTTGGTTCTTGAATAAAGACCAGATGCCCAACTTAATTGAAGTCCTTCAAAGAAAGCCTCTGAGATGTCTTACTTGCAGCATCACCATTTACAATGGAGACATAGGAAACATTTCTTAGTAGAGAAGGATTTTTTCCAAGGTGTGATTTAAAAAAATGCAACTGGTCAAGATGGGAGGAGAAAAACTAGGTTTGTTTTAAATATTGTACTAAGGACTGCAATTGAGCAGGGTCTATTTTAAGGTACTATTGATCTTTACAGGTTTCTGTTTATGTGGCAATACTTGTTGCTTCTTCCAGGCTGTGTAAGTAATTTCAGTTAATCCTAATTATCAGGTAAGCTTAGATCTCTAAGGCTTGTACATTAAGCTCAAAGTCAACACCATTTCTATGATGAGCTAAAGTAGATAAGGCACTTACTGAAACATTAACAGTATTCCTGTGCAGATAATATCCACATAGTTAATCCAGGACTCTAGATAAACTTTGAAAACTGTGATTGAGGTAAATAAGAGCCTGAAAAAACACATTCTGATATGGGGCATGAGCTAAAATTAATCCAGATTGCAGATCTTCAACATTTGCAAAAAAAAAGATATGGCCCTGGGAGGATATCAAAAAGATACAGAAACAAAAAGGAAAACTCCTGTCACATTCTAAAAATATGAATTTTAAACTCTTAGGTATTGAAAAAATCCATAAGAAATATTTTTCTCTGGCTTTCTTAACTATGTAGTGTGGTATAGAAACTACTTTTAAAATATTTTAAGTAAGAATTCTGGCTTAAAGGAATATATCAACTTTTTTTTTTTCAGCAAAGACTAGTAAACAGCTGGAGAATCTACGTATGTGTACCCTCCTGTCACTTTTATAAATTGCTTTTGAAATAATTTATAGCTGGTACATGTTGCTACAGAAGATTTCATTAAATTGCTTTTGGGTCAAGCTGTTGCACTAACTTTTATCTTGTTTTTTAGTGAGAATATCCATACTTTTAAAGCTGAAATGTCATGAGGAGAAATATTCGTCTGAGATCTAATGTGGATAGAAATATCCTGACTTTTCCTTAGCATTTAGGAATGAACTGGAAAATCTATTCAGATATATTTATTCAAATGCTTTGTAATTCACACATATAAAAAAGGCATACAGAATTTCTACCTACAATGTTTAAGAATAATTTTATCTTTTTTTTTGTCTTGATAGCTAAAACACAGGCTGAATAACATTATTGATCTAAAGCTTTCCAATTTAGAAAATCAAAAGAATCATTGAATATGGTGTCAATAAACAATTTGAGTTGCATAGCATATATTTTTATGACTCGGTGAGAATATTTTATAACTACTATAAATCATTTCATTATAAAAATTGATTGGAAAGAGTGTTTTGTATATCTATCAACACTGATATCAATATGTATCCTTCACATTTATATGCATGCATATATATATATATATATAAAATTTACATTTATATAAAGTGCTCAAACTTTTGGAACATGTATCTCATTAGCTGTGTTATATATAGAATAAAAATTGTACATCTTGGAAAGAAATGTCATGCAGCATAGTACAGAAAACATATTTAAATGTGTGACTTTTACAGATATGGATGTACATAAGGAGACGAGAATATAAATCCCTGATCAGATAAATTTATAGGGTCTGGACTATGTTTTTGACAGTGGCCTGTCAAGTGAGAAGAACAGCACAAGCATTGGTTTGTACACCCAAAGTGCGCAATTTCTGACAAATCACAGTTTAAGTAAAGAATAATGTTTTTCCTTTTTTAAATTTAATAATCTTTGAGAACCTTGGCACTGTAAATTGGCTTAATCACTTTTTAAAATTCAATTACGCTTTTGGTATCTGTAGCATTTCAACAGTGATTTTGACTATAAAAAGATTAATCATGCAAAAAATATTTTATTTTGTGCTTACTTGTTGCTATTTCTACCTAAATAGCTAATCTTTATGTGGGTTACTGACTGTGGACACAATAAAGGGACTGGAGACTTCTACTGGCACTCCAGCATAATTTATTTGATAGCTAAGTCCAGGTACAATGTCAAGTTAATGTTAAAATCAACTGGAATTGAAAGTCTCAATATCTTCATAAAGGAATGCATTGATGTCATCCTGCCTCTTCCTTGCATTCATAAAGTGAGATAATAATGATTGTTTACTATACTCCCTGGAAGCAAGGTTTGAAGCAGTCATTAACTTTATAGCAGGAAAATAATGAATAGCTTAATTATGAGGAAAACTGAATACCATACAAAGAGCTGCAGGAATTAGAAAAGAAAGCTAAGAGGCCTTTTCTTGGCACACCTATGCCAGAGCACAGAGATCACCTCAGTCACCCCATCGGGTCCCTTTCAATCCCACAGACTTGTTTCATAAGGCCTTTTAGTAAGCTCAAGTTGTTTTTTTTTCATGCTCTTTAAAAAGCACAGTAAAGAAGTTCTGATAGTGTACTTTGATATTCCAGAAACCCAGTGAGGTGCCTACAGAAAGGGAAAGTCATTTTCTATTAAATTAATAAGGATTATCTATAACATTTTTCACAACAGTGTAATTAAAATCTGATGTGTGTTCACTCAGCATGGAATAAAAAAATCTTGATCCTAAATATCTCAGAACAAGATCAACACTAGTATCTAGTACAAAAAAAAATGGGGGCAAATATAAACAGTTGTTGTTACTTTACTATTATAAAATTGCACTGTCTTGGCATGTTCCTGCAGAGTCATATCTTTGAAGGTGAAGATTAATGAGAAAGTGTTGCTCAGTCAGATTGCAAGGGGTAAACAAGATGTATGGCTATCAGGGAGATGCATAAAGGGAAAGTCTAACATTGAATGAAGGTAGAGATTAGGAAAACTTTGTAAGTGCTTACCTTATGCTGTTGTAACCAATTTTACTCTTATTTAAATAGAATAAAAAGTTACATTCCTGGTTTATAAAAGCAATTCTACACATCCTTTGCCTCAAATTCATACTCAGATTCTGTTACACTCACTTTTTTGGCAGCATGTATGTATATATATATATTATATACATATTATATAGTCCCTACCTGTTCATCTGCTTTGAGGCCTCTGGTTTAAAAAAATATGGATTGGCCCATGACAGTTTATCAAGAAAATGAGCACTTTGTTCAATAGTCCAACAACTAGTATCATTAGTAATCATCATAAAATATCAATATATATAAAAAAGTGGCAGTCCACAATAAAACAGTTCTCATTACTGGTACTTAATAAAAAATTTAACACTAAACTAGTAACTAATGCTCAGTCTACACTTTTTTATAATATGCTTTACCTTTTTTAAAAGATGTTCAAGTGATTAAAGTATTAGTAGATGTGATAGATGTTGGTATAATTTTGCATTTATTGTACATGTATAAAATAAAGTATAAAGCATTTCTGGTTTGAGAAAACACAAATGGTCTGAGGTTACAAAACCAGCTGCTGCAAACCTGAGGAAAGGGTGATTTACAACTGAACAAGGATGGCACAAAGACCGAAAGGTCCCACCTAGACTCAATCAGCTTGCCAACAACCCTGCGATTAACTCCAGATATCAATCTGATCTTGCTCATCAGGACTGTGAATCTGAATGTCCAAGTTCCCGAAAACCTACTCAACCATCCTTCCCTTCTCCAAAACCTCATCAACTGGGGCTGCAGAAAATGAATATGTAACCAACTCCAGATGGACAAAAAAAACCTAAAGACTTTGTAGCCTCAGGGCTGAAAAACTGTATAAAAGCTGGCTCTCCAATGGCCAGTTTGTGAACTTGGGGGGATCAGTGCACCAGAGGTTGGTCTCAGGTTCACCCAGTGTCCACCCCGCGCTCGACATTGACTGTGATATTGGCTGTTCTGAAATTCGATTTTTGCAAATTATCAATAAAATTCCTTATTGACAAAATTCAGCTTATTTAATTTATAACAGTTAATATTAGAAAAGGACTATTTTAATTTCCACCTTCATCCAGCTGAGGTAAAAGTGAGCAAGAGCCTTCTGGGCAAGTGTCATGGTTTGATGTTAGTTAAGCACCAGGTATCCATGAAAATCATTTGCTTACTCTCTTCTGCTACTGCTGGGCAAAGAAGAAAAGGAAAAAAAAACCTTGAATTGAGATAAGCCCCAGGAGAAAACACTCTAAGGGCAAAACACACTCAAACTTAAAAGGTATAAAGAAAAAAATTATTTACAGAATTAGAGGAGGATAATGAAAACTAAAATAAACTTTCAGCATGAGCTCCTTTCCCCACGGGCTGCAAGTGAATCTCTTCATCTCTCCATGCACTTCATGAATTACAGAGAGACAATTTGTTGCATTATAGTCTTCAGTAGGGCTTGCAGAAGAATCTTAGCTCTGATGCTTGGAGAACCTCCTCCACCTCCTTCCTTTCATTGATCTTTGTGTTGCCATGTTGCCTTTGTCCACATATCCTCCATTTGTCCTCTTTCTCTGACTAAGAGGAAAAATACTGCTCCCTGTTAAGTACTATTGCCAACAAATTCCACCAGCTCAAAGATTTCTCAGGACTTTGCAGCATCGAGAGGTTGATTTTGTCCAGGTGTCGTGTCGGCTCATCATGCCCCTCACCACCACTGCACGGGTGCTGCCGGCCGCTATGGCACTGAAAAGGAGAAACCACTGCTGCCACCCCTGCCCTCCTGCCCACAGCCCAGCTGGCTAAAAGTGGCCAAGCAGGCACAGACCGTGCTGACATGGCTGTGAGAAGGCACGGCTGCCTTTCTGTCTGCAGTGAGGTGGGCTAGCAGTGACCAGGCAGCCACGGCCCACCACCGGCTGTGCTGAGGTGGCGGCGGCCGCGGGGCTGCTCGCGGTGCCAGGATGGCCCCGGCCGTGGCACCTCCCCACCCCTGGGAGAAACTGCCCATGGTTTTGATTTCTTTCCTAAATATGTCATCACAGAGGCATTACCAACTTCCCTAATTGGCTTAGCAGCAGGTCTGTTCTCAGAGCCAGTCAGGGTTTGGCTTTGCCAGACACGGAGGCAGCTTCTAGAAGCTTCTCACAGAAATCACTTCTGTAGCTGGCTTCTTCCCTCCTCACCAAAAACTATTCAAAACCAACACAGGAAGGTAATTCTGCTGGCATCCAGAGGAGAGAAGGGCGGCAAAGATTATTAATCAGGCACACTTTATACTGAGTATTTATATTGCACATTATATTAATTCACATATTTTTAAACACTAAGGCTAACCAACTCATTATTTTGGCCTCTGAGATAGGCAGTTTTATACAATCCCCTAAAAATGTTTTACAGATACAGTCCTAATGTCTGTGATCAGAAACTTGCATTGTTATTATTAGAGAAAAAAATTTAACTGCTGCTAATTTGGCTAAAATTATATGAAGTTTACAAGCAAAATATATGGTTCAGTTAGAAATGAAAATGCTCAATTGCCTATGAGCTATGGTCATGCATGTCAAAAAAGATAAGTATACTGAAAGTTGAATGGAAATTGTTAAATGAGCATAGTAATTGGGCAAAAATACTTTTTTTTGTATGGAGACAGAAGTTATGTATTGTAAAATCACATTTAACTAAAGGAAATTTATTAAAAGTACATATTTTAATGTGTTAATTGCAGGGTGGATAACTGACTATTTAAGAAGATATATGTTGTGGCAGACAAATAAACATAACAATACAAGTAAACTGAGGGCATGGTGAACTCACTTTTCTGTATGAGAAGCAAATTCAAAGTAAGCTTATTTACCTCTTTCTGGAATTATAGATGCTAAGATCAGTTCACTGATGAGTCCTAAGTACTGCTGGTAGAAAGCCCACACAGCTTCCATCCTGACTCTGATATTAAACTGTTATTGACATCCCAAATGGCACACAAGACAGGATGAAAACTGGCACTTTTTTCTCCTGCCTCCACACTTGTTTAGTCTTAAAATGGATTTCAGGTACAGAGTGATTTAAAATCCCTTGAGCCAGAAAGTACAGAAAAGAAAAACTGAGTTTTATTTTAAGCTACAAGAAAAAGATTTAAAATCAAAATAATTAAGACAAGAAAATTCAGTATGAATTTTCAGCTTGTCTGAAGATTTAAGTTTAGGCATATGCACTTATGGTCCAGGCTTTTGAACTACAGCTGCACTCAAAAATCCCCAATCAATACCAGCTCACCTGTCTAATGGAATAATAAAATGACAATACAGTGATTTTTTTAATGTACTGGAAAAGTTTTTACTTCCTAGCGTGAAGGACAGAACTTACTATCTTATATAAACTTATATAAACTTAGATTTCTAAAAATAAGTCTCACCTCACATCAGATGTTTTTAAGCTCCCCTTGTTCTCTACCAACTATAATCTCTTTGCGTATCTGACTGTTTTTGTGAGACACTGGGGATTGCTTTGGCCCCAGTGCCTTAGTCTTTTAACTTGCATAGAGCTGATTTGGGGTGAAACTGCAGTGAAAATGTCTGCTAAAGTAGAACATGCCTCTTCCCCCTTTCAAAAGTTTTGCTAGTCAGAGGAATTGCTGCTGTTTGAGTATACTAGAACAGCTAAAAATTGAGGAAAAGAAGCATCATTACGGGGCTGCAGGCATCCAAATATCCCTGGGGATGGTCAGTACAGTAAAATGGGTGCAGTAAAACTGGCTTTGACTTCTTAGTTATTCTTAGTGCAAAAAATACCCATTTTTCTCTTTTTTAGACAATAAAATTCATTGGACAGTTTTCTCTTATTTCTTCTCCTCTTTTCTGCCATTATCAGCTTCATGGAAATAATGATTACACTGACACTGCAGATGCAAAGACAATACATAAAAAATAATCCAAATGTCTTATAAACTGATGTAAGTACATTGTATTCCCATTATTTCAGAGGAATAATACGGAGTATCTAACATAGAATTATTTCAATCCCTTGCTGCACTCATTGTGTAGAAACCAAAATCTCAGTGTGATCTGTGAAAAGACTCTCAGGGTGTGAGTATATCTATTGAATTCATGATTTTGCTAAAAGCATGTACCAAATTTATGAAACACTACATCAGACACAGCAGAGAAAAATTAGTTGTTAATGACCATTTTTTAGACTTAAGGCATATTTTTCTCTGGTATCCCCTTCTACAATCTGTCTGGTAGCCTGATTTGCCTCGGCACAAAAGAAAATTTTGGTTTCTTTCTTTACTTTATGCTAATGTATTGCACATTCTTCTTAATGATAAATGCAGCTAGATTTTAATAGCGTACAAATTGAAGGAGAAAAAAGCCAGACCATTTAAGGGGATGCTAAATGCAGATACAGACTGATGATAAAACTAGACCCTGTAACTAAGCACTGAATCTAAGGACAACAAGGAAACCAATTTCTTCTGTATTTACTTTGTGCAAGCTTTGCCCTCATCTGCTGTGAAGAAAATTATCCCATGTAAATACTATCATACAGGTATACTTGCCAGCAAAATTTAAGGCTGAAAAGAAATTCTACCATAACATCAAAGTAATGTGGTGTTAAAGAAAAATTAAGTCTTTAAGTATAAACCATAAAGACTATAGAATTCTTTTTAAACCATAAATTTCAAATGTATAAAATATTTATTTTAACCTTCATAGGTTAATCACAAAACTGTGGGTTTAACTGCATTTGTACAGTTTAGCATATTAACATATTAGCCATAAGATTTAAACTTGTAAAAGTAACTAAAATACTGCAAGATACTCTTTTAATGTTCTGCCTACTTAATATTTCTTGGGATACCATGAAAAGATAGAGCTTTTCAGCTAAACCAGATGTGTTTAAAATTTCTTTTTTCATTGGAGAATATGTAAGCAGGGAAATATCCTGGGTTCCCCCGACCATTATCTTGACTGGTTACATCTGTCTCCAGCAGCCTTATTTCAATGGAACCATATAGACACCTGTGTATACCTGATTGCCTCTTCTTCTAGATTCAGTTTGTTAGATTTCTTGTAAATGGAAAGGTTAGGAAGTAAATATTTAGCATTCTGCATAATATTTTTCCCCTGGTTTCACAGAATTTCAGAAACAATTGCTTCTTTCAAATGTGTTTCATATCCCATTTACCAAAATTAGTTCACTTAACCAGATTTCAGGAAAGAGAGTAACCATCAATACTGTGAAGAAATGGGGACTATTTATTCCTACTAAAGTTGAGAGGATATTATCTTTCTCCAAAATGGTCACCAAAATGGTCACTTTGGCCTTTTCTTTTGTATAGGTTTAGAAAAGTGGAACAGTTAAATTTTTTTTAAATTCAATTCCATGTCATAATGTTGTACTTTGATATCTACATATATATTAAAAAATCAAATATGACCCAGAACAATTTAACCAGTACTTAATTCTACAGCTCTGTATCCCACCACTAACATGATTACAATTGTACAATTTTAACAAGTTTCTTTTTGTTTACAAATCAAAGAACCTAACATAAATTAGAGATATGTGATAGGTAGCACAGGTCCTGTGGTCTAGTTTTAGTGACTGCTACAATCTGAAGAAAGGGATTCTCTCTCTCTACAATACCTGAAGTATAAATCTTCTGCACAATTTTATGCACTGGGCTTACAGGTTATCAGTATGTTCATCAGTGTCAGAATGGAAAAAGGTTAGTGAACTGAAACTTAAATGCCTGTAATGATAAATTTTCAGAGAATTCCTTAGTATAATTTTTAGCCTGGGCCAGTTACTTCCTAAAAAAAGATTCTAGGCATGGTTCAGAGGTTAGCAGAAATATGCTGGTTGCAGACTAAGATAATTTCATAGTGTTGATGTAGTCAAATTCTGCCAGCTGGACTCAGAACTGGAGAAAAAACTCTGGCACTGCTCTGATTCATATAAATATATCTATGAATAAATATTAATAATCCCTTTTCCCTGTACTTTTCAAAACTGAAAAAGGAAAGAACACAGTAAAAGTGCATTCTTGGTACAGTGGCACCTTGATCCTAAGGGTAAGACTTACAATATCTGAAAATGCTGAGAACTGCATTGGTATGAATTGTAGGCAATCAGAAATGACCCCTCTTCCCAAATATAACTTGTATGATATGAGATGATGTAAAGCCCTCATCCTTGCTTGGCGAGTTTATTTAAAAGGGGCTTAAGGTACTACTTTTCCTTGAGGCAGTGCAAAGGAAAACTCAACAAAATTTCTCAGGAGGTTAAAAGAGCCCAGACTTTACTGACAAGATTTAGAACATCAGCAACCTGGCAAAATTTAAAGCAAATATTCCATTGAGATAAAGAATTTTGCAAAGCATTGACTTAGCAAACTATAACCCATCCAACCTTAAATTACCCAGATTTCAAGAAGAAATTATAAGTAGAAAAAGAGAGAGAGAGAGAGAGAGAGAGCGAGGAAAAGAGAGAAAAGCAAGATAAAGCTATAGCCTTGGATCCAGCGTGGTGTCTGCTGCCACAGAATCCAATAATAATAGGGATGTGACCTCTTGAGTGTTTGTGCCATGGTTTTTATCTGCTCGGGCCTCCTTTGGGATGTGGAGCAGTGCAAATCCCCCAGCACAGAACTTGCCCTGCCCACTCCCACACACACACTTTGGTTGTTTTGAGCCAGTACTCATTTCTTCCAGTCTCTCATGGATGATAAGAGGGAAATTTTCTCTGAAAAGACTTTCATTTAAATATTACTCCATCACATGCTTTTTGTACCTTTTTAATAGGGGCTCTAGGGACCATTATTTTATGGTACTGCATTGAAAAATGTAATGGTGTCTTTTCTAGCTTTCATAACACCTCAACATTTCTGAAATTCTGAACTCATCCTCCTCATTCATTAAAGCAACACTTTTATTTTAAGTAAGCAGAACTCAGTATCAGCCATGAGGGAACAGATTTGGGTTTTTGTTTGTTGGGTTGTTTTTTTCCTAATCCCCAAATATTTTTTACCACCTAATCCCCAAATATTTTTTATCACATGTACAGCAGCATAACAATATTTCTTCCACTGGGAAAAAACAGCATTTACACTGAATGCTAGACAGAGATTTGTTTTGTACCTCACAGTATTTTATTTTGGTAAAGATGTCATGTCCAGTACATACATAGCCAAACCCACAAATCTGGTCTGACCCCTCATTGAGGTTAATAAGATGCTCTGAGATAAAGAGGACTGGAAATCATTGAAACCCTGTGATAGAACATGCAGAAGACAGGGTTGCAGTCTCTATTTTTTGTCTGAGGCATTGAGCAAAGGCCATGTCAGGCTCCGTCAAAACAGAGATAAAGAGATGGGTAAGTAAGGTAAAGTGTAACAGCCAAAACCTTTGATGAGCAAATAAACATCTTGGGCTACTGAAAACTGCTGTTTGGGGGTGGGGATTATTTTCAGTTGTGCTCCTGCAGCACACAGAGAAACTCTCAGAACGACTCTGTGGGACACTGCTGATCCCTTAGGCTGGTAGTAAAATATGCACATTGGTTTCAGTCACATTTCACACAGGCAAGCTGCCCCTCATGGGGGGTAGAGGATGGCTGGCTGGCTCCACAGAACGTTATTTATGGTTCTCTGGACTACAAATAAAAATCTCAGTGAAACGCTTACACAGAAATCGTTTTACTGCACCTGGTTCTTCTGTAAGTGAAAGACTTTGCAGCCTAATTTAAAATGGAGAAGGTTACAAATGGGCTCATGACAAAGTTATTTTTTCTTCCCAAATTTTAATCATAACAACAGACAGATTACTGACCTTTAACCTTAAGTGCGTTATTTTCCTAATGCTCAGCTGTTTGGGTTTTTTTCTGTTCCCATGTTCTATTAAACAGTTACTATATAAAGCAATGATTTCAGAAGAGGAGAAAGTAATGACTTTGAAAGGCACCCTTCAAAATTGTTTCACTCCCACTGAATTCAGAAAGCGTTTTTGTCCCAGAAGATCTGAACAGTGCTGTAGGCTGATGCAATTTGTTTTAAAGTTACTGAGTATCCAAAACCGTTCCTTGACAAGAAGGAAGGGATTTACCCCCCTGTCTCTCTTTGTGCTGTACGCACAATAGAACCCTTTTCTCTTCACCTTTGATCCAACCTTTTGGGAGATTTTTTTTCCTTCTTCTTCTTCTTTTCTGCTGTGTGATTTATCTGACACCTCCCTCTGTGCTCTCCTCACACCACATACAAATCCAATACTGACAAGCCAGCACAGTTTAAATTATTCACACTTCAGTGTACGTGAGCTGCAGCGCAACAATCAGCCGAGCAATCATTCCTTTCATTGCTGTCTTCTGAACTTATTGACAAAAAATTACAAGACGAGAATCCTGTGATGCTAACAAAAGCCTGAGTCTAAGTAAAATAATTTCCTTATNAATAATGTAGAAATTATTCAGAGCTATTTTGCCTATCAGATATGATAGCATAATCATCAGATATGATAGCATAATCATCTAACAAGTTGCAAAATCATCACAGCAAGATCCTTTCATTGACTTCTGGTATACCTGTCATAGGTAAAATCAAACTAGTAGGGACTGTAAAGGAGGACAGGAAACAATTCGGTCTCGTGCTGTTTGCTAGAAGAAACAGAAACTTCCCTTTTCTCCCTTTTCTCTTCCCCACTTTTCTAATTGCTCTTTTTTTTTTTTTTTTTTTTTTTTTTTTTTTTTTTTTTTTTTTTTTTTTTTTTTTTTCTAGAAAGCCCCTGGCAAGGAAAACTCTTAATTGCTTCATGGTTACAGCTTGAAGTTAAAAGTATTGCAGATAATCATAAAGAGTTATATGGGACTAATTCCCCCAGTAATTTTAAAAGCTGAAGTTTAGTCCTTTTACAAGAAATGTACAGTTTTCGTAGCTTCTCTCTGTGTTTCAGGATGACAAGGAAGTGGCAGTTGCTGATTGCCCTACCTTCAAAGAGTAAAATCACACACTGGAAAAAGAGCTCCTTGTAGGGCTCTTCTTCAGTCTTATCTCTTAGAGTGTTCAGCCCAGACAGACAGCAAAGGATATTGTACTGCTAACAATTCTTTCTCCCCTTTCTAACCCTAGATTAGATCACTGTCAATTGTCCTTGACAGCCTTTTAGAAGTAGAAGGGATCAAACTCACACAAATGTATACAAAGTATTT
>WEIU01007368.1:41385-65347 GCA_013389925.1 Aegithalos caudatus | reverse complement strand
AAATACACAAGACAAGATCTGCTAGTATAGCACTGGGGCAGTATCCTGACAGAATGAGTGACAATGCTGTAAACCATCCATGCTAGCAGATGTAGACTGGATCCTGTCTGAATCAAGCTTCCTTTGACTTCCCACAGGCTTGTTGGGAAAACCTGGTTGTTGTACACAGATGGACCCCAGAGAACTTTGATTATTGATGAAAAGAAGGCAAAAAAGGAAGGACTAAGGTGACAATGTACAGACTTCCCATGGCTGAAATAATTCTAAATAGTCAAAAACCTCAACTCAGAAATGCCAATCATTGTCATTAAAAAGAAAAAAAAAAAGGCAGCTTATCTTCTGAAAGTGACAGATGTGAAAAAGTGTAAAAGAGTAAATATCAAACACACCCCACATAAAAAAATTCTTTCTATTCCAAAACTCTGTTGCCTGAAACAGTGGGTAATGTGGGATTTCTTAGCAGAACAAATTGTTTTAGTATAAACACAATTGAGCAGGTGGGTCAAATTACTATATTGGGCAGCTGAAGTACAGAAAGCAATCTAATCTTAACTCCAGAAGTACAAACATGCCAATATCTTGGTTGAGTCAGCAATGCTTAGGACTTGTGCTTGAATGGCAGTTAAAACACATGGCAGAAATCTAGTCAATTTTGTTGGTACAAATCTTTACTAATATTTTAAGTAATGAAAAAAATCAAAATTACCTATGAAACACTTTTTGTTCTTATTTGAAATGTTCTTTTTTTTTTCTTATTTGTATAGTCTAGACACTATAGTCTAAGAGCTCAAGAGGATATTTTAAAGTTTTTATGGCAACCTATTCATTTAATAATGAAAACTGAGATTCTGACACAGTCACAGGCTTCAGAAAAGTACTGAATGGTGAACTGCTCTACACAGAGTCCTGTACTTACAGCTTTGGCACTGGCAGAGCTCCCCTGGACATCAGCAGAACCATATTGATGTACATGCACAGAACAGTTTGACACTGCAGATGTAAGTGCAAAGATATTACTGGGATGATTTTATATGAGAGCTGGAACAGGGAAGGTAAAAAAAAAATTGACTATTTCTGCAATACTAAAGAAAATAACACCAGGCCCTCCTCTTTTGTCCCCAGCTGTCACAACTTGGTCATGTCCATTCTGGGAAATCCTCTTAGCCCTCTCCCCATCAATCTGGATGCATTTCAGGTGTGTACTCAGCCTGTGTTAAGTACCTGTACTACACTTGGGAAATAATTTTGAGAGTGTTTGTCTGCCAAAGTGAAAAGCAGGGTAGGGATTATTGCAGCAATCAAACAAGAAGCATAAGTAACTGAGTTCTAGTGCCTGCATAAGAGGAATGTTTCTGCAGTTCTAACCCTGCAGACAATGCTATTGTAGCTCATATGGCTAATGCTGCTCCTATTATCTGTGCAGCAAAGCAAAGAGAGGAAACCAAACTACGAAGTGGAGATGGTGAAGAAGGGGGAAAGGATGGGAACTGCTTCTTGTGGACAGGGAAAATGTTGATTCTGCTGAGCCATTACTGTCATTATTTGTTTCTGATGTAATCTGGCTGTCAGGGAAGAACAGAAAAGCTCAGTCTGCAGGTGAACAATTTTCATTAATAGCATAAATCAAGGCTAAATCGTTGTAGTAAGAGGCCAGTGGTTCTTTGGGGGACCTGAAACTGAGGAGCACCTTTGGGAACAGAAGAAAAATAGGAGTTGATAAGATGAGAGAGATCCTGAAAATGTAAGGGAGCAATGAAGATGGAACAGACTTTAGGACTGAAGAGCTAAACTTTAGATTTGAGTAGTTATTTGAGATTTGGAGGGCTAAAGGCACACTGAGACACAGTCAGAAGTCTTGTTCAGGAGAAAAGAGGAGAACAAAAAGTTCAGGAGAGTGAAGAAAGATGCTAGTTGTGTATATGAGTTCTTAAAATAATTGATTATATAAAACAATTTTCCCAAGTTTAGAATTTCTTCCTCTCAGAATCTAGATGTGTGCAGAACATAGAGTATCCCCAGATCTTTCCTACCACAAATATTCTACACAGGAAGACTGACTAGTCTTATAATCTCCATGAATTCAATACAGATGATGGAAAGTTCAGCCAGGGGTCTGGATGATATTTTGAGGACAAGGGCAAAAAACTGTGTGTTCATTACTCTGGTACTCTGGTTCTTCTCTGCTGGTTTGTGGGGATGGAGGGGGGAGATTTTCAAAACAAAACAAGCACATTATATTTCATGTCCCGAAGAAAAAGAAGCATAGTAAAAAATAAAAAGGATTATTTTCATTGCTTGTGAATGTTAGTATATAAAAATATGGGAATAGTGAGACAGCCAAATCAATTAGAAATGCTTGGCTGCAAAAGTTATTTTCAAGCTGGATATACAAGAACTCAATCCCTAATCTCCTGACAAACCCTCTCCTGACATGGGCAAGAATATGCTTTCATCAATATAGAAAGCTTTCACTGAAATACTTGAAAGAAGGATCTTAATCCAAGCAGTAAGGGAAAATTGTAATGTGTACATTCAATGCAGTCTTAGATGGGCTCCCATAAGTTCTCATGTGTATTCACATAAAAGCTGGGTATTTTTATAACTGTCTGTATGCTCAGTTGAAGCTGCCTTTACACCTAGTTCACTGCCCAGGTGGGATCAAATTATACAGTGTTTTCAAGAGAACTAACTCTACCTACGACACAAGCCAGGATAGTGCAATCCAGTTCTGGTCCCAAAGTAAATGTGTTAGAAGTGCAGAAATACATCTACAGGATAGTAAACCACCTGAGAGACAGAGTGCATTAACACCCTGCCCAGACATGTCATGTCAGTGCATGCAAATTTACCTAAATTGTATCAGTGCCAGGTTTGTCCTATGCCCCACTGCTTTGGGACACTGGGGAGCTGACCTGTGGCTATCAACACTTAACAGTGTAAACAAACAGCATAGGATTCTTCTTGTCTAATTTGGGCACCTAAAAATTTGTTTTGGTCAGTAGTAATTCCCAAGAAAGATTCAACACACATATTTAGGAGCCTAAGGTAATTAGTTTGAACTGCAATAGCTAATGCTTAGCTACCAAAATTAGATTAAACTTGGTATCTAACTGCAAATATCTTTTGAATATAAAACAGCTTCTTGCCCTCATAATAGCTACACTTGCATCTGAAAAGCCAGTGCTTTTTCTTTCTGAAGGAATAATCACTTAGTATATATTGTAATGGGTGANAAAAAAAGGAGAGCTTTAGAAGTATCCCATAGTACATAATACTATTTTCTAGAGTCGTTCCCTTCAGAGTGAGAATCTGACTCAGGTCAGATAGTGCTTGGCCTTTCTAAGGAAGGCTGCCAATATACCATGGTGTCAATTAAGGTGATTTTTATCGAGCATATTCTTTGGGAAATGTAGCTCATTTCCTCAAAACTGAAGTCAGGCTGGAAAATCATTTTATTGCTCCATCAGATTGAAAAAACAATCTGTTAGGAGTGGTCAAAGATATCTTTAAATTGGTGATCTACCAGTAAAACTGCTGTCAAAAGTCATGCAAATGGAAGAGCAGACATTTTTAACTGCAAGCTTTGAAAATTAAGAAATATGTAAGGAAAAGTTTTAAATCTGTGGATGCCTAATAACCTAAAATGAATATCTGCTTTCTATAAGGCCGTCTGTCTACTTTTCAGGTGTCCTCAAAATGCAGCTCATGGTGTTGAAATCAGCTAAAAGAGGGTTCCACAGGGTAAAATAAGGACAGGCATTACTGAAAATACACATTAACCTATACTGATTGATCCCATCTGTTTAGAAGAAAAATGTTCTTCTGCTTTTGCATCCTTCACGGGAAAATATTGGCTTTGATTCCCCATCTTCTCTTGTATAAATAGTACGTTCACGTAATAGCTCCAAATGTAACTATTTATAATGGTGACATGAATTAGGTAGAGAAATGTCAATGGCTGTTGCTTGCAACAAAAAAAGGAAAATTGCGTATCAAGTCCCTGTGACAAGTAATATCACAAATGGCACCTCCGGAAAAAAAGAGAGGATGCACTGAAGTAACTTTTTAGAGCTGTGCAGGATAGATTAGATGTGAAGTTCCCCTTAACATTAACAGAAATCACATGCTTAAGCTACCATAAATGCTGTTGAGATTTCTTTCTGTGTTATAAGACCAAACCCATTGATTTTCCACTAAAAAATCAAGCTCCACAGTCAAAGAAGTAGATGCAGAATGTATTCCTGTGTTGTCAACAGTCACAGATTGTGAGCACCAAAACAGTCACTGTTAAAGAGAAAGAAAAAACTAGCTTTTTCAAGCATGGCTATAACACCTTTTACTCACAGTTTACTATCATTTACAATTTAGTTAGTGCTGTTACTAAATTCCCAGCCTTTGAGTAACATCTAAGTCCTCATCAGGCCTTTTCAGTTCTTTACATATAGATACAGAATTAAACTGCAGAAACTAATCATCAGCAATAAATTATGAAGGCTTTATTATGAATAACCAACCTCTCAAATGAAGCCTGTTTGTTGAAAACAATCTAAAAAGTGCAGTACAGGTATAAATCACTTTTAAAGGCCCGATTACATAAGATGTATAACCTTACATTTCCCTTTTCAAATGCAAACAAATTGCAATGGTTTTCATCACAGAGATAACTGAAGATGTAACAAAATCATCCATGCATTTAATTTTCTAAAAAATTCCTGACTTCAACAATGTTATCTACATTTTTTATTGATGGGAATTTGAGCAAAATCTGCTTTCTCTGGGGAAGGTAGGAAGTCTGCCAGAGATGCTTATGAGCATGGATCAAGGTCTGCCACTTTAGCCTGGTGGCATTTAGACTCGAAGTCATTTTCCTTTCTTTGCTGGCAGTTTCCTGGGTTTGTGGACAGTTTTGGAATGCATCTTTGGCTCCTGAAGATTAACTGTGCTGCTGTGACTGACAGCTTTGTTGATAACCTTGGAATTTAAGGGAGGGAATGATGGGTGTGGCACAGTGGCATGATATGCTCTCAGAAGCCTGTATTGATCCTTCTGCTGAAAAAGTGTACAACTATATTTTTGGGTGCTATTGTTATGTGGTGTCATTGTTTAGTTGTTATTTGTTCTTTTGTTCTGTGAAAAGGGGCAAACCTGCAACACCTGCCCCAGGTGAATAAGCCTTTTTGACATTCAAACAAAGAATAATTAGGAATAAATTGTAGGAATAAACACAAACCACCTTTTTATGTTTTGGTTATTAGTTTTCTTCATTTGATGATTAATTTACCAACTGTATGGTTACAACTGTGATATAACTAGAGTCAGAAATATAGGCTCAATCTGTTGTTGATTCTCATCACTAATTTTGTGCTTTTAAACATAATCAGGTTCATAACATTACAAAGGTGTCACGTAAGTTGTTCTGATATACTAGTTTCTAGATTTATAAGAAAAGCTATAAAAGAGTTATGATTGCTCAGTGTATGCCTCTGAAATGTGAAAACCAAAATCATGATCCCTCTGAAACATGGCAGCATCAACAACAGACTAAAAAGCTAAAAATACAGATAAAGTTATTTAACAGTAATTAACAAGATTGGTGAGGCACTGGAACAGGTTGCCCAGAGAAGCTGTGGCTGCCCCATCCCTGGCAGTGTCTAAGGCCAGGCTGGATGGAGCCCTGAGTATCCTGGTCTAGTGGAATGTGTGTCTGCCCATGGCAGGGAGATTGGAATGAGATGATCATTAAGGTCCCTTTCAACCCTTTCAAGTCTATGATTCTATGATTAATTAAAGAGAACTTTTTTTCATTCCATTATTTTTTGTGGTTTTCTAGTAATTCAGGTATGAGTCTTTCCTCAGCTGGAAATGCATGTGCACAAAATACGATGTAACTATAATAAATTTACCACAAATTATAGAAATCTCCTTGTTCAGTGATGATATATGTTTAGAACTACCACTTTTTAATTCAAAACTTTTCATTCACATATGATATCATCTAGTCTTGCAGCTTATAAGTTAATACTGTCACAACAGAGTAAACATAAGTAAAGGAATAAATACATCTTCCTAATTTTCCTTGCCATATTCTGTAACCCCATCCCCCCCTTGATGTGTGCAGACATAGCAGGAAAGAAATCCATAGGTTACTTGAGAAATGAGACATTCCATTTCATCTTCACTCCTACTAAAATTCCCATGACACAGGTCTAAGTCATTTGCTGGTCATGCCTTGTCTAGCTTGGTTCAATTAACTCATAATTTTGCACTTTTTTAAAAATCTGGGTTAAAGACCCTGTTACTCTAATATAATAAATTGTCATTGTTTAGATAGCATAACCTCAGCAATTCAGTTCTAGTCACACAGCATCTAATAATAAAGCCCTAGGCTTCCCATGTAACTTGAAAATTTGCCAATTTCACACTTGATTTTCCACCTGCTTCACTCTGCAGTTTTCATGCATCTTGTTCACGTCTATATTTGTTTCAGAAATATTTTTGACCAAATCATGAAGAATCACAATCTTTAAAAATTTCCTTATGAAATTATTATAACCCTGAAGTAAGATTCTAATGTTTCTCAGTTCATCTTTCATTGGATCAGTGGTTTCCAGCTATTTCCATGTTATAAAGAAGTTTGAAATCTTTCTTGTTTAGCTTCTTAGTAAAGAACTTTGGTTCTGACAACACTCTGTATCAGTGGACACGCAGCATTCCTGAAAATACATGTCCTAGGAGCTATTTTTATGTTGAAACACATAGAGAGCTGCACTAGGCATCCTTGTGCTTTCCACTCTGCCCTCCTCTTCTAGAAATCCTGGCAGAGATAATAAACAATAAGGAGTCCAGGTTTTATGCTAAAAGTACATTTACACTGTCCAAGAACTTAGTGCCCTGGCTCTGTCTCAGAAACCCATTCACTTTATTGTCTTGGTGCCTCTTATGGAGTGAACCAACTAGTTCTTCCTGAGATGAAATTTAGGTGTGCTTTAGAGAATAATTCACCTCAGGGCTGTTCAATTGGCAATTTCAATACCTTTCTTACTATTTCAGTGACATTTTGACCTTGAAATGGTTGTATATGCCTTTGTGCCTCTCTAGAAATTGAATCAGCTGATTTTAGTTTTGAAGTATATTTAGAAAAAGTCTCTCAGAAAATTTCAGACATTTTGGAAGAGCTAAAATATATAAGCTAATTGTTTCTCATGCACCGAGATACAACATATAGTGCAGAGCAGACTTCTGCCTTCATTGTTAACTTTGACTGCAGCAGTGCTTTGGACACAGTCACAGCATCTATGAGCATATTTTTGACCAGTGTGTCCTTGTACACAAACTAAAGAGAGGTGGACTGGATAGATAACCTATGAGTTGGGTTGAACACTAGCTGAACACAGGGCTCAAAGTGTTGTGATCATCAGGAAGAAGTATAACTTGCTACTAATTACTAATAGGACTCCCTAAGGGCAGTCTCTAGGGATAATGCTGCGTAATAACTTCACACATGACCCAGTTTGCAGAGGACACAAAACTGCTGTGGAAAGTGATCAATACTCTGGCAGGCAAAGTGCTGTTCAGACAGATTGGCTGCACATGGCAAAAATTGACTGTCAGTAACCTCATGATCTCAGCAAAGGCAAATGCAGAGTACTGCACCTGTGATAAAGTAAACCCATGGAAGAGAACTGGTCAGAAAGGTTCAGTTTGGCTGCAAAGGAACTGTGAGTCTTGCCAAAGAGGATGAACTAGAATGAAGTGTTCACTTTCAGCAAAGACAAACTGCACAGAGGAATGTTTTAGCAGAGGTGAAGCCAGCAGGTTGAGGTTCATTCTTCCCTTCTATTCACATTTATAGGATGACATTTGGATACTAAGTCCAGTTATACCCCAACACAGTAGCAAAAAAATATAGGAGTCCAGTGGAGGTTCTTTAAGTTTGTTAGGGGACTTGAGCGCATAACATAAAGAAGACAGAATCATAGAATGGCTTGGGTTGAAAGAGACCTTAAAGACTATTTTGTTGTAATCCCCACACCATGGACAGAAACACCTTCTAAAACACCAGGTGTCTCAAAGCCCCATCCAACCTGGCTTGGAACACGTCCAGGGATAGGACATCCACCACCTCTGTGGGCAACATATTCCAGCGACTCATCACCCTCACAGTCAATAATGTCTTCCTAATATCTAATCAAGGCTATCCCTTTTTAGTTTAAAGCCATTCCCTTTGTTCTGCCACTACAATCCCTTGTAAAAAGTCTTTCTCAAGTTCTCCTGTAGTGTTCTTTATTACTGAAGACTGCTCTAAGGTCATCCAGAATCTTCTCTTCTTCAAACTGAACAGCCCCAATTATCTCAGCCTGTCTTCACAGGACAGATGCTTTAACCTTCTCCTCTACTTGTTCCAACATATCCTTCCTATTTTGGAGGCTCCAGAGCTGGATGCACCACTCCAGGTGGAGTCTCAGAAGAGCAGAAGAGAAAGTGAGAATCACCTCCTCGCCCTGCTGACCACATGGCTTTGGATGCAGCCCAGGGTAGGGTTGGCTTTCTGGTCTGCAAGCACACATTGCTCGGTTATGAACTCCTCATCCACCAAGATGAGGAGTTCACCAGACTTAAGACCTTTTCCTCAGGACTGCTCTCAATCCATTCTTAGCCCAGACTGCACTTGTGCTTGGGATTGCCCTGAGGCAGGTTCAGGACCTTGCACTTGGCTTTGCTGAACTTTGTAAGCCACTCACAGGCCCATTTCTCAAGCCTGTCCAGGTCCCTCTGGATGACACCTCTTCCTTCCAGTCTGTTGACTGCACAGCTTGGTGTCATCAGCAAACTTGCTGAGGCTGCCCTTGATCCCTTTGTCTATGTCACCAACAAAGATGGCAAACAGTGCTGGCCAATTCAGCTTGGCAGCAACAAAAGAGTCAGGGCTTTGTGGGATTACCAGGAAAACACCACAGTCTGTGAGATTGATGAGGCAAAAAGTGAGGGATTTTTCACAACTATAACTGAGCTGGAAAATGAAAAATGTAGGAAATGATAGGCCATTGCAGTCATTCATGAAGATGGCATGAGAAATAAACTAGAACTTTTTGCAATCAGTACCTTAGCTTGAATTTTCTTACAGAATAAATATGATAAATTGCTTTGAAAAATACCCCTATTAAAGTCATGTTTCAAAACCAGACTATAGAGCCTTGTAGAGGAGAGAAAATAATGTCTGGGTTAGAATTATGATAATATTTCTGTATTGGAATTAAGCTGTGTTTTAATTATTTTTATTCTTATTGAGATGTTGGAAAGATTTAAATATTTATTTCAGGGAACAGAAGCAAGACCCTACCAGGCTCTCTAGTTGCTTCCAATTTAGGCTTCATGATATCTGAAATTAGCCTCTAGGGTGGATCAATGGATACAGTCAAGCATCCAGGCTCTCCAAAATGCACATGATGAAAGACACATTCTGCAAACAGAACAAAACATTCCCGTTGCACACAGAGTCCATGAGTGAAGTGTTTATGGCAGATAGACACAGGAGAACCATGGCTAGACTTCCTTTCTGGCAGAAGATATCTCATGTCATGACTCACTGTTTTTGAAACACAGAATTTCTAAGGGTGACTGGCCACTTCTTATGAAATACTCAAGTGTTGCAGGGAAGTATAGTCCTCTCTTGGCAATAAGATATCTTGGATTATTGTGTATTTTTTATCTAATACCACCCCTAGTCAGTTTTGCAGAAGATCAAGCAGAAGTCTTCAGGATTGCTTTTTGTTTTTTCTTTTAAATAAATTCTAAAATAATTTAAAAGTAAGTTATATAAAGTTAGAAATAAATTTTATATTATGCCCTATTTTTAGTACACTTCTTCTGGAATTTTTTTATTGGCCATAGAAGAAAGGATTACTGGGATTATTGTACATTTCTTTGAAACAGAGGGAAACAAATTTAGCTACTGCCTGAAGGGTGCAATTTTCTCAAACAAAAAGAAAAAAATAAATAAGTAAAATTCAAACTTTCTTAGTACATCTCAGCATTATGAAATATTCCTATTCTGACATACAGATTTGATTTTTCTAAATTGTGCTTCCACATATTAGACATTCTGAAACTTTGTTAGGATTTCCTGACTGAGGAAGTGGGTCTAAGATTATTCTTCATTATTAAAAATATTGCTAGTGTGCTTCATCTTTTAATCTATGTATTTTAACTCATTGAAGTCAAAGTGTTATGTTGGGAATAGTTATATCTTTGCATCCTTTCCCACTCTGCAGCTTGGGTTTAGGTTAGTGAACTCCAGGTCATCACTTACTGCAACTTACTCGTCTACTGTTAAAACATTTGCATGTTTCCTGGCTTTTTTTTTTTTTTTTTTTTTTTTTTTTTTTTTTTTTTTTTTTTTTTTTTTTTTTTTCCTAGGCTAGTCTTCTAAACAAGTACTTTGAGTAATTCAATATATGGCTGGGGTAAGGGACATATTTCAGTTTAATTACCAATAAACAAACAGATTGAATATAACCATCCTATATTTTTGATCTTAGGAGAGTTTAGTAGCATTTATTCAGTAAGTATTAGTCTTGTAGTCAGAAAATTAATACATAAAAAGTTAGTCCTGTATGTAGACAGTTGGATAGGGGAGGAAAAAAAATCAAACTAAAACCAAACCACAAAATAAACAAATTAATAAAAAACTTCCTTTACAAGGTGGTTATAGCTGAGGTACAGTACTTCTCTTCCTTGTCTAAATAATGATAATGGATAAGTGTAGTTAAATACACAAGCAATACCGCAGATCTACCCTCACATTAATGCATGCTGGAATGGTTTTACAGAGGGAAAACAGCATAAAATCACAACTTGCTCTCTCTGCACTCACACAATTAGAAGGACTGGTTGTTTCATTCCCATGAAAGCCCTGGGTTTACAGCAGTCCCTCATGCATAATTTTTATGATATTTCAAGCTGCTGAATTATCAGCCTTGCAAATACCACATATTTTAAATAAATTCTCTCTGTGGGTTTTGGGCACTGTGTCCAGGAGTCCAACAGGCCCTAAGTCTCCCTCTGGGCTTCAGCTAAAAGCACTAAGATCAGCCTTCCCATACCTGCAGAGCACAGTCCAGCTGCTGAGAATTTGGGGTATGAGTCACTCAACAAATATGCTGGATCTGCAATTAATTTTTTACTAGTTTCAGTTGATGAAGCAAGGTCTTCTGTAATATCCAAGACCTTTCTACTACTTGGAACTGTAAGTTGGAGCAAGCAGAGAAAGGGTTTTAATCAGAAAGCTTTCAGAAGGTTTTTGAATACTTGAGAACAATGTCAGACCCCCCAAATATACTGAAAGGGCTAGAGTTTGACAAATGTTAATGCCTTTTATATATTCACATACTTAATTCGCAAATGAGCAATATTGATTGAGAGTTTCTTTAATGACAATGCCAGGCAGTAAAGTAGAGGTGACATGTAAATTGTCTTTTCTTCACTTGATCTGAAAATGGATTTTGCCATTATGAACCATTGTTTCTATTCAGTAGGTAGTTCACAGTTGAATGCATTAAGAACTGAGTTATCAAAGAATAATAGTGACATGAACATGTTTCACCTTTGTAAGTTTGTACATTTAAGGGTTTCTTTCTGAATAAATTGTATTGATTTAATATATTTCACAAATGTTCTAACTTTAAAAGATTTATGTAGCCAGTACTTCCAAGATGTGGGTTAACTGAAAGCTTTTTGCTGTTAAAATTATAGAATGACCTTTGCTTTCATAGACCTTAGCTTTTGCGTGCTCATTAAAAGGTACAGAAGGCATTTAATAGGTAGAATTTAATTTGACTGGTTTACTCTTAATAGTCCTACTAATCAGTTGGGATTTTGACTTTTTTTTTTCTGTTTATTTCTGTCTAATTTAATTTGTTCGAGGTTCTTTCAGTTTTGTTTTGTGGGGGATTTAAACCTAAGATTGAGGACCAAACTAGAAAATTTCTTGTAGAGAGTTAATTTTTATGTTACAAGAAAACTTATGGATCAATTAACTAACAATCATCAGTTGTAAGTGCAAGCAAATGTTGCTTCTAATGGAACAGTACTTATTAACATATATTTCTGTCTCCCTATTTTTGGAAGATTTTCTTAATGAAAGACCTAATTTTTTCTAAGTTTGTCAGCCTGTTGGTAAAATGGTTTTCACCTTTACTTAAAACACACTAAAATTAATGACTTGGTCTTAACTGTCAGAATCTGCTCTCAGGCTTTCCAGGTTTAAGTCATCAAATATTGTTATAGTCTTCCCAGAAAAAAAAAAAAAAAAAGAAAAAAAAAGAAAACCAAAAAAAAAAAACCACCAAACCCAAACAATATCCACCTTTGGATATATTTAAAACAAGGCCACAATCAAATGATCAGTCCTCATCACACTTCAGGTTTCCAGAAACTATTCCATTCTGATTCCTCCAGAGAAACCCACATCACCAGTTATGTTTAAATTGATGACACAGGTAAAATAAAAAAAGTAAGAAACTTCCAAAAGTTTATTTGGAAATGAATAGCCAAAACTTCCTGATGAATTCTTTTTCCTATTTTCAGCATAATTCCCCTCTGAATTAGAGTCATATCCATAATGTAGACTAAAGTGACAAGCAACAACAAGAGAATTGAGAGAGCAAGTTACAAGAAATTAAAAAAGAAAAATTGTCCAGAAGGAAGAGGAACATACGATAAAGCGTGAAGATGCAAGTTGAAGAGGTTAAAAAAAGGAATGGTTGGGGATATGACAGGCAGAAAGGGAAAGGAATATGAACCTGCAAACAGATGATAAATAATAGTCATCCAGCCAGAAAGGAAGAATATGAAGAACTGAATGGAAACTGCTTACTGTTATCACCTTTGCATTCTAATCTTAGTAACAGCAAAACTTAGAAATACAGCACATTTCCCTGCCTCTACTATCATCACTCTTTCAATCCACTTTCTGCCTGCCTCTTACCCTTTAATTCAAAAACATGGCCTCTGACTGGCTGATTTGGCTTTGTCTCACTTAATAAGACCCTCTACCTTCTTTTCATCTTTTCTCATCAGTCAGATATGTCAATATGTATAGCCATACTTGAGGAAGTATATATAGTTACTGGGTTTTACCTACCTGCTTGTTCCAAATTTAGTATGCGCATTTCAGAGTCTGAAATATCTGAAACACCACTATCAGTATTGTCTGGATCCTTAATGGTATTCACAGGATATACAAGATGAGATTTAGGGAGTTACTGTTCAAATAGATGAAATATTAAAAACATCTAGCAAGCACCTCACTCCTTTTCTTTACCCTGTTCCCACTTTGTTTTGATAGATGAAATGTATCAAACACATTCCCCAGTTATATCTCCACTTACTTGAAATGTAATCGCATTAGAGGGAGATTTACTCTCCTGGTGCCTTTACTGCTAATCTCAGATTATCACACACAGAGAAATAAAAGAAAGCAGCAGTAGGACTTGTACCTATCTGAGTAATATCTGCCACAGGAAGCCCTATAACAGTCTTATCAATACAATTGGTGACATACTGGCCTCAAAGATATTTTACTTAGTATGCCTAACAATAAACATTTACTTGCAAGACCAGGGCTCATTAAAAATGTATTTAAAGGCTCAAACCCTACCTAAGAAGAGGAAAATAGCATGACTGTTACTAGAAGAGGAATACTAAAATTTATAACTCCAGAGACTTAGTACTGTGCACTTGTTATTGCCATGTTTGCACTACTCTCCAGCTAATAGAATGGATGCCCTTCAGTCATTGGCATATCTATACTGGGATGCAGTGTAGATATAAATCACATCCACACTTGCAAATTTAAAAAATTTTGCATTTTCTGTCTTGCCCTTTGGCCAGGTCAAATGCTGACTCCCACTTTTTACCAAAGGACAAACTGGGTAATGCCAAGTGGCCCCAATCCTGTCCATGGTAAGGATTATTCAAATAATTTAGCTGTGTAGATGTGGGTATTTCACTGCTCATGTGGATCAGTAGTTTAATTTACCAATACAATAGCTGTGGATTTAACAGCAACTTGGAATATTATCAGCAAAAGTGCATTTTTCTGTCCAGATTCCCTGAGCTTCTCATGGTAAATCAAGAAATAAGAATTTCTGTGTGTTGTACAACTTACCTCGAAATAGACTTACTAATGTGCTAAATAGATCAAGTTCTAAAATGTTTTATTTCAGTATGAAGGGAGATGAAGTTGGGTGTCAGAAAGTCAAAAGATACACAGCAGATTTCTAAACTGCAGTAGAATTAATCTTATTCTGGATATGTGATATCACCCACATTTCAGTTCATTCAGAGTTGGAAAGAAACTGTATGAGATCATGAACATTTTTTTTTTTTTTTTTTTTTTTTTTTTTTTTTCTAATTCTGGGAAGCTGAAGGGAAAAGCTTTGCTTATTTGCATTGTTTAATGTATTTAAACATGGTGAATTTAGATAAGCTGTCTGTTGGGAATAAATCAATGTGAAAGCTATCATTTTATTCTAACACATGTGATGGAATGAAATAAAATGGCAAAATAGCTCAGAAAAAAGCATTGCTATATTTTAAGAGATCCCTGTCAATGATTTGTAAGGCAATACCTTCTATTCCCTTTGACCATGGTATAACACATTTGCAGTGGCATGTCACTGTCAAAAGAGTAGTCTATGGTCTCCCATTTCGGTGGAAATGGTTCTGCAGCCTATAACCGTTGTAACTATACCAACAAAATGTTTCTATAGCAATTTGTTGACTATATTCCCAAATGTTATATCAACTGCCCTAAAATAAGCTTCAGAGTGAAAGCTAGAATTTTATTTGCTATCCATAGGTATATTCACTGAGATATCCATACTGTATATTGAGTACACAGAGATATTTTCCTAAAATTCTGTTTTACTCTCAGGAAAAAGATGGATAAGGAGCCTACACTGGATTGCACAAGCAAAATTAGGATCACAGAAAACAAAATACCTCTCTCATGTTAAATGGATTATGAAAAAATAGGCATAGGACTCAATGAATCAGAAACATATTTTTTCCACGTTCTGCTCCTATGACTCGTCCAAGTTAAATAAACCAGTCAAGAGACCAGGTAAACATTACATAAGCAATTTCAAATGTTATTTTCCTGCTTCTTAGGGAGATATAAATTTCAGCCAAAAGTCATAGTGGTTTTCATAGCCCAAGTTTTTAACAGGAAAAGAAACAAAGAGAGGAAGAGCAAGGAGTGAAACAGTCAGATGTGCATAAATATCAGTTTTATAGATTCTAAAGGAAATATAGTGAGATATTTTTTTGCATTAAGATTTTGATATAGCGTTCAATTACAGGTTCACAAAGAGCTTTTTTCTTTACTCTTGCTGTCAGGGCAGAGAATGGCAACTGTCCACATAATGAGCAGCTATTCAATTGCTGTTTTCCCATTTATGCCCAATGAGTGGTTCAACAGATTACTTACTGCATGTTATTTAAACCCTACTCTGAATACAGAGTTAATAATTTCCTGTGGCTTTTTTTCTGGTACTTCTTAGTGTAGTATCTGAGTGCTCTTCTTAGACTAATGACTACTGCCACAACCATCTGATGAAATTATCATCCCCATTTTACAGATTCAGAACTGAGGCACACAAACGTCCAAAGTGCCCACTAATTTTCTCATTCAATCAAAGACACACAGAACCTGATTTTTTGAAGTACTAAGAATTACACAGCAGCTCAGATGTTCAAAGCAGCATCCCACAGACAGTCATGGCAGCTGTGAGTGTACACAATTTCTGCAAATCAGACCCTGGAGCCTCAATAGAGGAAGTTAGAAAATAAGGATCACACAATTATGTGTGTCTACATGGTACACTGCAGATATTTGAGAGAGATCTGGGGCAGGAATGAACAATTTGGATACAACAAGCAGCATAGTTGTACTTACACAACATTCTAAATTAACTGTTTAGCTCTGAGAAGTAGGATATTTCAAGCCTGCTGTATCATTTTGCTGTTTTCCTCTCTAGACCTTCTCACCCCAGCTCATGGCCTCCTGCCTCACTCACTGTTCACCTGACATCTTCTGCATCACACGACTCCAGAGGGCCTGTGACAATGACAAGGAGGGCTTTTTGTAATTGCCCAGTCCTGGGCTATTCCCTCAGGGGCTTCCTTACTCTACCCTGATGCAATGCTCAGTGGAAAAAAACTAGTATGCAATTATGTAAATATCAAAAATGTCTAGTCACTAGGAAGACAAATTAAGATAGCACTGCCATTTCTTTGACTGTTTCATGGGCAGCAATCGAGCAAAATCCTCTGGTTTAAAAAGTAAAAATAAAAACATTATCTTTTTCTAGTGAAAAAAACCAAACCAAACAAAACTGGCTGCATGAACACCTCTGGGTAATTTTAGCCCAAGCGATTCAAGCTTGGCAAAATTATCAGCAACTGAAAAGGAGTCCAACATTTAGCAGTCTTGAAATTCAGCTTTTATTTAATACAAATTAATTTTAATTATTAATAATTAACTAATTAATTTTTAAGTTTTAGAACTGCATTTAGTAATTTGACATATTAGACATAGCTCTTTGATATGGGCTGATGCTTATTGAGATGGATCAATCACCATTACAAACTAAGGATATGAAAAACAGTTCCTTTGCATCCTGTTAAACACATGTAATTGCTTGGTTAATGGTGGTCTAAAGAGTAAAATGTAATTGAATATGGGACCTTCTTAAGTATATTTGGATGAAAGTATTTTGAACAGTACATAATTCAGATTGAAAACAACTACTTTTTTTTTTGTTTTTCACCTAGAATTTGGATTACAAGAAAACCGGGAATCAGTAGAAAATACAATCCTCGATGCTATATTTTTCATTCTCATTTATCTTAGTCTCACGACATATTAACATGGAGTTTTCAATCTTGCTTCTTTTTTTTCTCACAATCTTAAATCAGGGAGCTGGCAAATGTGCAAAGCAAACTCATGAATTTTAAACATGAGAAAGATCAGGAATTTATCTAAAGTGCTCGCTTTTTTATTGTTTGAAATTCATCAGGTATCTGCTCCAGAGCAGTTTTAGACAGGACGATCATAGGGATTATCTAACTCTAGAGAACATTAATAAAAAACATTCAGCACTTAATAACACTGTTAGCTTCAGCGTTTGGGACCATTAAGGAGAAATACTTCAAATACATGTTAAAATATTGTTAATTGTCACAGCAAATGAAAACAACAGCAGATAAACACATTTTCAAGGAGGAAAGAAGTGAAAGGAAATACTACAGGTAATAGAAACCTATTTATATTAATATCTACTTCACTCAAAAGCAGATTAGATTTTGGGTAGAATTCACCCCAGGTAATTCAGACACGACTGGCATGCAGTCTTACAAAACTCCTAGGTGACTTGTCTTGAAGGTGAGTTGGGTTAGATGTTCCAGTCTCCCTATCATATTCTCAACAGATGGAGAAAGAATCTGCTGAAAAAAGGAAGATCTCCCACCCCATTTTGTGTTCTTTCCCCTTTATATCCAAAATCTCTGTATGTATACATCCAGTCTTGTAGAAAGCAATGGCACCAATAGGAAATATTTGGTTCTGTGTATTTGGGATGTTTGAGAATGGTATTTTTTGCCACTTAATCAAAATCCAGATTAGATAATAGTAATTAAAAATTGACCTATTTGCCTAAGCAACAGATTTCAAGTGCAGAAGACTAACTCCACAACATTCAGTGCAGGCATAGGCACAAAGTGTCTGTGCCACAGTGCCACTGTCTGTGCCAGGCCTTTCCTTGAAATTGGATCCCTGTCCAAACGGGTGTGCAGCCTGGATCTGGGCTCGCTCTCTTCTCTGGGCAGTGGTATGGCTGACAGCTTAACTAATTACACAAGGAATGACCCCCAGCACAGGCCAAGTTTTGCTCAGAAAGCCACTCATTTAAGGAATATATCTACAGGGTTTAGCACTGCAGTGCAGCAGGTAGGCTGCATTATTTTCTGGGTTTTGAGTAGATTGCACAACCATAACTCACAGTTTGTTCAGTTCTCAGGAGAAACCACATTTGTTCACTATTAGGAACACTTATTCATAAACAAAATGGCATTTTATAAATAATGAGCAGGATTATGAAATGTAGTCAAAAATAACAAATATCTAACACCAGAAAAAGGCCCAAAGAATAAACATAAAGATATCTCTTGACAATTACAACTCCTTTGTGCTTCCTGTAGCCTTCCTGGCAATGCTGTTTTGACTCTGCCCCAGCTCATGGGGATGTAGTGTAAAATAGGCAGTGTTCAAGTGCTCATATTTTGCACCTGGGATTTAAGGGAGTGAACAGACAGAAATACAGCTGAGGTTACAGATGGCCCTTAAGTGGCTGCCTGGATCAGGAGAGGAAAGAAAGAAAAGCCCTGGGGGAAGTCTTTTATCTGGAAAGGATACTGGAAAACTGGAGGCCTTCTGTGAAGGAAGTTAGAAAGAAGGCATTAAAACATATTAAAAGAGAGGTTATAATATGAGTTTTAGAAAGGCTGGCATATCTGGAAGAGCAAGGTATGTGTCAGAGAAAAGAAGGTGAACTCTGCATCTCTTTATACCCATGCATGTGCACTGTTACTAGTATTCCCTGTCCCCCCCAAAAAACCCAACAAACAAACAAACAACAACAAAAAATGCCAAAACCCAACCAACGCAGCTTTAAATGGGAATATAAAAACTGCAAACTCAGTCCCTGAGAGTGATTACTCTATAGAACAGAGTTTCTTTATGAATTAAACCTTCCTGGCTCAATGCTATAGAAAATTACTCTCAGATGTGGCGAATCTTCTGGAAACCTGCCTTCCACCCACTGTCTATGACACTGTGAAAATGCTGAGGAAGCACTCCTTTAAAACTGGTGTGTCTGTGAGCTCATCTTTGGCATACAGCAGTGCTGAAACAAATTCATTCATAGATATTAAATATACTGAGATAAGGAATATATGATCTGCACTGTAAGCAGTATTAATAAGACAAGAAGCATGGTTAAAAGTAGGTTTAGAGAGGTGGTACAAGGCTGAACCAACACTCTAAGAGGGAAGAAAATATAAATTAAGGTTTAAAAAACCAACACACTTAGCACCGTTTCTCTGAAAAAAAATTGAAATTTATGTACTCCCAAGCTGTTCATGCACTTTTGGAAATTCTACTCCAGTGTGTCTGTGCACGTCTATATTCAAATAAGTAGAATTTTTATCAGAGTGAAATAAACAACCAAAAAACCAAAACCAAACAGTAATTATAACTGAGCTTTTTCCTAATATCAGAGGATTTCTTTTGTAGATCTCAATCATATACTTTCTGTAATACAAATCAGTTTTAATTCACTTTGAATTCCTCAGGACATTTCAACTTCTTTTGTCATTCACATGCTTAGGAAAAATCATCTGCAGCTGACAAAAACAAAGCCACACTGTAAGTTAAAACATAAATAGAAGTATATAAGAATAAATCAATCTCTACTCTGAAATTAGTTAAAAGTTCTGTAGTGGAATTAGAGCAGGATGGACATTACAGGTGTCAACAGTGTCAGGGTATGAAGTTATGCTCCACCTTTCCTTTATTTCTTAATCTGTAGGAGTTTTCCCCCACACAATCTGTGCTGCAGCTAAAAAAAGCAGTATGTTCTTGCAAGTGATAGTTTGAGTAGACAGCTGTTTATTGAGATGAGCAGTTTTTCTACAAAAAGCGACAAAAACATGAACCAAAATTTCTCAAAATTTTAAAATCTCTTAAAAAAAAATTCCCTTTAATTTTTTTCTCACCCATCCTCTCCCTTACTCTACTCTTCTTATAGACCATCGTTGAGTTCAGCACTAGGACCTTTGAAGTGAAATGTAAGAGTTGTCAAATTTTTGGGGTGTGTTTGGCCAACTGCTATTCTTATGTCAGATGCCCATCCCACTCGGAACTGGAAGAATTATCCACTTGCTGGGTTTACTAAAAAATGAGCTCAGAAGCCCTCTTATGAGGTAAGGTAAGTAGGCACGAATTTTTGTTTATATTTTTGCTTAATTTATCTTCAAATATTATTAAGTCCATCCCAACAGCAAAGCATTGTCAATGGACTCTCATGGATACAAGAAGCTCAAAAAAAATACTGAATTTTCTTCTGCTGACGTGTACTAAGAAAGCCTGGCATCTTCTCTGGTATTGATGACATTGTTTGCCATCCCTTCAGCACAAGCTGGATTAGGAAAAATATCTTTTATTACAAATGAAAAAAATTAGTGATTACTTTGCTTTCCACCCACTGCTCTCCAAGTGTGGCTGAAAAATCTTGCTGTAGGAGACCTATCTTCAATGATTGGGGTGTATCAGGTATTGAACCATGGAAAGTCTATTGATAAACCAATCACAACCATTTGGAAAAAAGGCAAATACAGCTGATTTTGAAGAGCAAGTTGTCAAGCACATTTAGTACTGATTTTAATATATTAGACTGTGTTCTCTTAAATGTGAAATGCTCAGTGTTGTTGACATGAGGGCTGTAAGATTAAAGAATGTATTTCAGTGAAAATTCTTTTTTTCTGACTGTATAGCTACTGGTATTGTCAATGATTTTATGCATGCTCCAGTTTTGTAGCTTTATAAAGCACTGCTTTTTCATATACTCCTACACATATAGCCATATGCACAGCCAACACTGACCCTTGTAGCTATGAGTATTGGGCATGGACATGTTTTATGACTGCGTGATTCATTTTTTAATAAACTAGAAAGCTCATTTTTGAGAAATGTCTAATTCAAAAATTTAACACATTTGGTTTTATTCTCCAGAGAAATAAAATAAAAAACTATAAAATTTTTCTGGGTTTTTTTCTCCATTAAAAACAAAATATGAAATTAATGCAAAACCCCCAATATTACAAACCCAACCACTGAAGACAGGAAGAGCTAAGTCTTGGTCATACAGCTCAACTTTAATGGCTGGGCTTTAACCAGCTGTAAAATCCCTTGAGAAAAAGCTTATTTCAAATTGATAATGTTATAACATTCTTAAGTCAAAGATGCTCTCATGAACACATAAGAAGGCAGTAAAGCAAGAACAATTTATTCTATTGAATTAAACTGGACTGATGACTCGTTATATGGTCTTTTGTACATTATATGCCTTTGTACAACAAAACATTCCTGATATTTAATAAAGTAACATCAAATTTGCAGTAAAAACAGGAAAAAAAATTAAGTGATCTATACCATACATTGATATGTACAGATAATGTAAATCTGCCTGTATATGCATGTGTATGTATCTACATATATATATATAAAATATTTCTTGTGCTTATGTATAGATGCATATGATTATATATCTGTATACATCAGTGTTATGTGTGTTTATTAATATTTCACTTTGTTATAACCATAGAGTTATATGCAGTTTAGGTGTCTGTAGTCCAGAATTCTGGAAGGTAAGAGGTTATTACAGGAAAGCATTATAGTGTGCTCACTCTATTCTTACAATTTTTTACTAAGCATCAGTTTCTGGCTCCTGTCAAAGACAGGATATTGGTACATTCTGAGTCTGACCCCATGGTGCTGTGCTTGCTTTCACAAGTAAATCATTTTTATTTTTAATACCTCAAAGTAAGATCCTGTCCTATAGTTAAAATATATATATTATTTAGTGCATGCTCTTCAAGGGCTGTCTCAACATTGGACAAAGGTTTCATATTGGTGCCTTATACTTTAAATCTTGAAAACCAAACCCTTGCTTATGCAAGTCTTCAAAAAAAGGGATGATCTCTCTTCCTTCGTGGCTTTAACTCTATGTGACATTGATTCAACCATGTATCAGGAACAGTTAAAAGCTATTTCAGGCCCTTATGGAACTTGTCCTTTCTTCCCCACTGATGTCCTTGCCACAGGAACATATTCTCACAGGATCATGGCATGCCATTACTCTTTCAACAAAACAGGAGTTCCTTTTTTTCCAGGTTCAGATGAATTTTGCTTTGACAGGTTGTCCATAAAAAGTTCATTGTTTTTGATTTTGACTGCTAATAAAATTGCTCGTTGGCCTCAAATTGACATTTTCCATAATTTAAACCAGTTCATTCTATATTTCTGACACAATTCAGGGTAATTAACAACCATCTTTCCAAACTGCTTTCTACTTTTGCATTATCTTTATTTTTTTTCCTTTTTAATTTTTATTTAATTCCTCTGTTAATAAAAATGGCTATGGAATTTTCTGAGTTAAATTTCTGTTTGGGTTAAGAATTTTTAAAAAATCCCTTAATTCACTAATAAATTCATTGGAAATTTGACTAATTGAATTTAATCTTATAAAGATGGCACTCCTTCAGCTGAGCCATTCTGAGCTGGAGGATCTCTTCTACACATAAAGAGATCCTCTCTATTTTAACAACCTGATTAGCTAGAACTAAATATTTTCTAGTTGTCATCTATCAGTAAAGACCTTATGTATATAAATGCACAAATAAATGTATATTATGAGTGTGCTGTGCATGAAACTGTTATGATTTTACAGACTTTTCAACAGTAATTTTTTCGATGATTCATAAGCATTCTCGTTCACTAAGAAGAACTAAATTTGAGGTAGAATTAAAAAATTTGTATACACAGGACTTTTCATCCTCTGCCTAAATTCAAGCTCTGTGTTAGAGACTGAATACTTATTAGTATGCAATATACTTTGCTCTTTTCTTTCTAAGCCTGAGTCAACATAGTCATGCTGTCTTCAGTCAGTGCTGCAAACATTTCTTATTTCATAAAGAGACCTTTTAAATTTTAAGTAACTTGCATATTCTTAAAAGCTAGGAAGATGAGTGGTAATTACCACATAGAATTGCAGACATTAGTAGGAGACACTGATCTTTACTCCTGCTGATACATGCTAATTAAAAAAAGGGAGAAGTGATATTGTTAGCAGAAATCTTGAACTCTGTGTGGATATAACATGACATTACTGGGTCTTCTTTGTTAAGCTTGAGTAGCATGTTGCAGCAGCACAGGCAGCACTGCCTAAGTTAAATAAAAGAAGGAGATACTTTTAGAAGAACCTTGCTGGATATTTCTCTCTGTCTTCAATACTTCAGCATGAGTAGACTCAGTTCCACTCTAGTCACACTTGTGTCCAAGATAAATATTACATTTTCCCTTTCATGACAGAATAACAAAGAATAGCTGAGCTTGGAAAGGAACTCTGGAGACTGTCAAGTTCAGCTCAAAGCTGGGCTTGTTAATTAGGCAGATTTTAATATTATGAAGGCCATGTTAACTCTGTATTAGAATGCAGTACCTGACCGAGGTGAATAACTCCCAAAATTTTAAGTATGTTTTTTAAACCCTGTTGCTTCTACTAATTATGTTTGTCATGTCATCTTTCATAAGCCCTTGTTGTCCTTGTGTTCAGTACATGTTCATTTTACATTGCCTGGGAGTGCATGTATATCCCATTTTATTATTTCAAATGTTGTAGATTTTTTTTACTTCTTAGTGATATGAAATTAGAAAAATTCAAATTATATTTTAGGATTAAGTTTCCAACTTGGCTAACCTAAAAATGCTGATTTTTTTAAAGTAAGTTTTCATTTGCATATGCAAATTTAGCAGCATTTCTAAAGAGGGCCCTTTTTGCCCCACAGAACCACCCAGAGCAGTTTGCAAGCTCTAAATCCTGACACACTTCTGTAGCTCTGGCTTGCCATGGAAACCTCAGACAGCATCCTCACGAGGGAAACTGAGTAACTTGAAAGGTGATAAAGCATTGTAACTTGCTTTTATCTTATCTTGTTTTCATGTCAGAGGGTCATCATCTTCCCCCTTCCCTAACAACATCATCCACAAAATACCTTGAAGGAAGAAAAATATCAGATATTGCATCCAACTGCAAGCTTCCCAAATCAAATGTTAGCCATTAAA
>WEIU01007368.1:21979-32865 GCA_013389925.1 Aegithalos caudatus | reverse complement strand
AAAAAAAAAAAAAATCTATTCACAGGTCTAAGCATAATGTCCAATAGCATTGTGATTGGAAAAGATAAATATTTTTTTCATGCTGGAGCTATATCTGTGTCTCCCAGAGTGTCTACAGTGTTACCACCTCTCCCCATTTCTTCCCTCCATCCTCTTCTTGAGGCCATGAGGGCTCAGCAGCCTCTGTGAGCTGTGCAAGCTGCAGGAGAGGCTGGACCACACTGCCAGTCCCATTGGCAGCTGTGCCAGAGTGCTGGATCAAGGCCTTCCAGGATATCTGCAAGGTCTCTTTCTGAGGTTTGCTTCACTGCCTCCCTGAGAAGCCTCCAGACAGAAAACTGAATGAAGGATGTCTTGAACAATTTCTCTCTGCTGTTTACTTCCCTACTCCAAGCCAGCTCCTGTCTTGTCCCCAGTGTAGTCTTCCAGACTGCTGGTTAGCAGCTGGGAAAGTGCTCTGACTCACCACTTTTCTGTGTAGCCAAAGTTGACCTCAAGGACTATGATTATAAGAAAGAATAAAACACAGGGAAGAAAGAGATAGCAACTGGTTTCTCATAATCCACATTCATTTACAGAACTGTCACTAGTACAGCTTTTGTCCCTGTCACCTATCACCCCCCTACAGAATCCTGGACACATTTAGGAGGGACAGTGGCACAGGCAGAGGACCTTTCAACTCTCCAGTTCAATAACTCAGACTGAGAGGTTCAGTACTTTTTACCCCACCAAAAAAAAAAAAAAAAAAAAAAAAAAAAAAACTTTTGACCTCATTTTTAAAAAAAAAAAAAAGCACTTTTGGACTCATTTATAGTAAAGAAAATAAGACTGACTCTTTGGAGTGTTTTTAAGAAGAAAAGGGGGAAACTTTCATAACACAAAGTAAATTGGTTTTGTTCTGCTTAATTTTGTTCCTTTTCTTACACAGCTTTTCTCCCTTTTCCCATTATAGATGACTTGATAAAAATACTAGCTCTTGAGTTGTATTCAAGTCACCTTATTTAGTACTCTTTTTCCAAGTCCCAATTCTTCATCAAGATTTGCTATTTAGGAATTTTATTTGTGATTGCAATAGGTGCAGAAGAGGGCCCTTGGCAGAAAAAAAAAATGGATAGATCCATTTAACTCAAAATGAAACCTTGTCATTTTACATATTTTAAATTATTAGAAAAGAAACTTGCATTAAATATAGTCACTTCTGAGACTGAAAGAAAATAGAAAATACCACCACTGCAGTCTGGAAACAAGGTATTCTCTAGTTAGGTTTTACTTGTCTGAGTGTGTTTTGATGCTTTGCTTTATTTTGTGTTATTACTTAGATTTGAATCTCCCTGCATGCCTTACTTTCCATTTATTTACAGGTCCCTTCTAAGCATGTATATTGTCTCCATTGCCAGAATCCCTTGATTTGTTTGAAATGTTATTATATTAAACACTTTAATTGGTAAGTTTGTTTCTCAAAAAAATTTGTCATGTGGCATGGATGAAGAATATCATTGAGATGAAAGAAACCCCCAAGAACCCACTCAAAAAGCAGCAACCCATAGCAAATAATTCCTTTAAAGTAGTTACAATAATCTACACAATAATTCAATAAATTCAAGACATTAGCTAGGACACAATTTTAGATCTCAGCTTTGAGCAGTTATTAAGCTCAAAAGGAATCATCAATCAGGGTTAGGAAAACAGGGTCATTGAAACACTGTTCCTGAGGCATATAGTGCAGTGCACTAATTAAGTTTATACTGTATTATTTGTCAGGTTATCAGTTATTTATGACAATATCAGCATTGATAATCTTCTGAAGTATAGGTCACCATTAGTTAATCGTGTATGATCAAATCTAGAATTAATTTCTACATTGTGTAGAAAGACTTCACAGTAAATACACAGATGTCTGAGCTTAAAGTACATACAGATACTCGGGAAACAACAGGGTAGGAATCGTGATTTTGGATGATATCCACCTGGAACTGGGAACATAACTTATTCACAGTGAATACTTCCTTTGTAGCTCTATGTTATATGAAGTTATTAAATTTCTGATTTTTTCTATTTTTTTTTAACCATCTTCCCTCTTGCAGCATAACTGGTCTTGCTGCTAATTTTCTTAATGTTGCTCTTATCCATAAATTCCAGCAAGGCTTAGCTAGTAAGTTCTTCTTCTGGAGCTATTCCAGGGTAAAATGTGTCCAAAATTGGTGGCAATTCCACTGGGTTCCTAAGACATGTGCACATAAATACACACACTCATGCATGACCAACTATGGATTAAATGTATACAGCCTTGAATGACAACTTTGTTTCTTGCATGCCGAGAGTTTATTCCGTTTAAAGTTTTTTGAGTTTTCAGTTCTCACAAACTCAGAAACTTAAATTTATTTTTATTCCTGGGTTGCTCTGTCAAAAGAGGACAGCATATGAGGTGTGTCTCTCAGTACAAGCACCTAACACCTCACAGCCAGGTGAGTCAGCAGCACAGCTCTGCAGCTCTGGGTGACGTACTCAGACCTGATATGGCATAACACTGCTGGTCTACTGAGCATTGCACCTCCAAATGTGATAGAAAAGATGAACCTTCTTTCTTTCACAAACTGAAGCTAAACACCTAAGAAGAAAGTGATGATAAACCAAATAAATCTTCAGTCTAAGCACTGTAAAGGGTCAGGAAAGAAAAATGCAGGAAAAGAGGAAGTATTCTGTACATCAAATGAGCATTTATGTAATTTTTGACTCTGTTAACACAGACCAATCCCAGAGGCAGACACCAGTTCCAGTGCAGTCTGTAATTCCAGTTATACAATTTACTATTACCACTGCTTCTGTGTAGAATGCATAGAGCTTATGGTAGCATCTTGCTGTGTCTTTGTATGCTGTGCTCCAACTGCTCTAGCATCATTATGATTATTAGTTCTAACGTTCACTAAGCATTTTCACTGCCTCATCTGCTTTATGACTCTTACAGTGAATGTATTCTATTATGATTAGTGAAACAGAGGTATTTAGAGAAGTATTTATGAATTAAATACTATTAAAATTTTAAGAAGAGGATATTTCTAAGAGAGCTTGTTTATTGTATGAGAAATATCAACCACAACAACAAAACCAAGAGCAGAATGCACTCCAGCTGCCTCACATTTATATTTCTTATTAAGTTTTATAATACCTCTGCTAAATCCCAGTCTAAATACGCATAAACAAGGCTGAATGCATGTACCCACATGGAAGACAATGGTGTTACAGCCACTTACACCTTTTCAGCATTTGTCTCACATTTTGTTAACACATCTCCTAGTGTATTTCAGTCCCAACTTGAAACAGCAGGTGTTGTTCCATGAATCATGAATTATACCCAATTACATTTTTTTTCTGTTGTGAAATATTTTTCACAGAGAAGTACAATGAGAGTAAACCTAATTGCAGCCTTAATAGACAACAATCTCATCTCAGGTAGAACAGCTTGAATCAGAAGCAGCTTTACTGAAACCAATAGCACTGACGTCCATTGCCTTATAATGGATAAATAAAGCAGAACATGGACATTTTATACTAATTTAGTACTGGTCCATGAAACGAGTTAATAACAAGGAAGGTCTGCCACGGGCTTTCTATACTTCCTGTTCTGGGTTAAAACTGGTGGTTTGCTAAGCATCACAGAGTTGATAGCCCACTTCCCCAGCTCTCAGTTGTGTGGAGAATAAGGAAAAGAAAAAATAAAAGCAATAAAAATTTGGGGCCAAGAAAAAAAAATAAAATAAGGTTAATAAATATAGAATATCTGTAAGAAGAGACAAAAAAAACCAAAAAAAAAACCCCAAGTGTTGCAAACACTATCACTCACCACCTCCCACAGGTAGAAAAATGCTCAGCCATTTCCAAACAAAAGATTGCTAACCTCCCTAAAACTCCCTGTTTCTCCTTTTATCACTGAGCATGATAATAGCAAGGAATAATCTCCTTGTATGGTTGAGGTTATCTCCCCTTCTATTCCATTGTGCATCCCTTAGTCTCTGGAGTGGGGCACATTGAGAACCAGAGAGAGCCTTGATGCTGTGCAAACACTGCTGGAAAATTAGTGCATTGTCAGTTCTGTTTTGGTAACAAATCTAAAAGAGATTACCAAATAAGCACCTATGATGAAAATTAATTCAATCCTAGCCAGTCTCAGTACAATTGCCTTATTATAAATAAGCATAATTCTTCTGTTTTTTTGTTGTTTTTTTCTAGTTTTGTTTGTTTGTTTGTTTGTTTGTTTCAATTTAAGCTAGAGTTCTAAAAACTGGTAACTCAAGAAAAAATTTAGTTTACACTAAAGTTCAATGATTACCTTGGTGTTATTTGAAACTAACTGTACTGCTTAAACTATATTATTTGAAAAAAATTAACATTCATTTTCTCGTCTCACTTTAAACCCCTATTAGACTGTTTCTAATCAAACTGTGGAAGAATTACCACTTTCAAATCATGCTGACATTTTGTGGAAATAAAACAGTCAAATATCTCTGGCAATATATTACATGTATACAGCAAAAGAAACATATTGGACACTTTCATTTCTGTATACCTTAGCATTGTTAAAGAAAACAGAGCAATTTTTCTGGCTTTAGATGAAAGTACATGTTCCCTAAGAGTACAGCTTAAGTTGGTTTGCATGATATTTTTGGAACATGGAACACATTTTAGAGTTCAATGCTGTGCTCTAAACTGGTCTTCCTTGGAGGCATGCACTACTCTGAGAAGAGAAGGACTACATTGCTATCATGGGCTTCTCTCACTTGTAGCTATGAGCACCAATAGAGAGACCTGAACTGAAAGCTGAGAACCAGAAAAATAGACTCAGAACTGTAGAGGGGCTGTTATTATTGGTGTAGCCAGAGTGCTTTGAGGATGTGTGAATTCTGTTTCCAGATCCCAGCTTGGTTGTGTAGAAGGGAGATATTGACTGGGGCTCCAACGTAGCTCCTAGTACTTTTGGCTGAATCACAGAAGAGCAGCTGAATTGCCTTTGTATCTGGGAGCAGCATCACAGGAGCAGATCCACATCTCTGTCTGGGGAAGGCTGATGGCAGAAGACCTGCAGCACTCTTGTAAATGAGAGATTTCAAATTACTTAGATTTCAGAAACTAATAATCCATGCAATTATTGTTGTTTCTAACAGAAGAAAAGCAGTCTGCCAAAAAGGTGCTACATTACCTCATACTGAAACATACTGCCCTTTGCTAGCATATTACCTTTTGGGTTGGGCCCAAATATTCCTTCAGTAATACTTTTCTGTTCAAGTGGATTACTGTTGTTGCTCCCTGCCTGGAATTGAAGCCTGATGGCCATCAGTTGATTTTGCTAATGTTGGTCAACACTGTAGAATGCCTATGAGTTCCCTTTTTATTGTACTTATGTAGATATACTATGGTCACACTTTCACCGTGCATGCTGTTCCTTTTTCTTTGACCAGTTTGTGCAGCTCTGATACTGTTTACAGAATAAATAAAACAATCAAACGAATATGATGCACATTTTAATACAAAGTGGAAGAGCGTTTGCAATCAGCTTTCCCTTTATTCAACAGCCAAAAAAACCCAGCTCCAAAATTATCAGTCTTCCACTACACATTCACAACCCCTTACTCTCCTTCCCCTGCCTCTCCCTCTCTGCTGCAGGCATCATAACTGTACCAGTCACGTTTTAAAACACATTCTATAATTGGTCCCATTAACCATCATCAGTGAGACATTTAATTGCTTCTTTTGCAGTTGGTCAAAGTATTGGAATTGTGTTTCATTTAATCTTTGTCAAACTCTTACAAAAAGTCCAGTTACCATGCTTCACTTTTTTGTTTATTTTCTGGTGCAGTATGTGTTATAATGTGCTGCATGCTGAGAATTCTCAGGTTATAAAGTACATAACCAAAATCATTGCTTAAAAGCTTCTGGTGATTGCTTATGCCTTTCAGTTCTAATGCATCAGTGAAATCTTTGGAAGAAAATTACAGTGCATGGAGATTTTAGAAAATCCACATTGTTTATTTTTTATTCACATATCAAATGTAGAAAATAATCTCACACAGTATTATTTCTGTTGGAGGCAGAAATCTCTCACACTGTGCAGAAGAAGGGAAGGCAGTGTTACAGGGATTAATAATGCATCTAATATGAATCTCTTGGTAAAATTAAAGATGAAAGAAACAACATAAAAATAGCATGAAAGCTGAGACATCAAAACACAAAAGCATGGGCATTCTGAATTCAGACTGCCATTTCACTTTTAGTACAAATCTTTTGTTCCCAGGTGTGTAACAAAGAACTACATAGATTCAGAGCATCTTTGAGCCAAATTATTGCATCCATTTATGAAAAAAATATAAATAGTTCAAGAGTTTTAACAAATACCCAATCATATACCAGTAACTTACTTGTGCAGTGACATGTACTATTGAGGCTCCCTGACAATTCAAATTACAAATCCCTGTTTTCATAGCTTATAATTTTGCAAAATATTAATGAATTGGGATGAATTTTTCAATGACAGATGCCTGCCTGAGGCTATTTCTTTGGTGGGCAATATTCAATCAAACAACTCAGTCATTTGGGAGAATTTAATTAGGGGAAAACTAACATTAAAAAAGTGTTAGCCACCTGATTTTATAAAGACAAACCATGCTTTTGGTTTATCTTTATAAAATGCAACAATTACTCTCAAGTGATTTTTTACCATTTTTTAAAAAATAAAAGAAATAAGACCACTTTTAAACATTAATAGAGAACAATAACCCCATTTCTGCATACTCTGGACAAAAGGTTGCTAGAATTTCTCTGTATTTAACACAATTCTCAGTGCTTTGCATAGAACTAAACTTGTTCTAAGCCTCAGAGAAACTGAGGACATTGCACTTCACTCGACCACATAGGAGTCATCCCAAATGAATGAATGAGTACATTTTATCCCTTGTGGTTCCTGTACATCACAACTCTGCACAATGCTTGCTGTGGTTTGTTCATGGTCTAGAGAGAAAGGCTGGACTAAGATGATGTTAACCAGGAAACAAAGAAGGCAAAGAATCAGAATCTCCTGTGTGGTCCATGGCAAAAAGGAGCTCAAAGACATCTCTGTAAAAAGTATCCACTAAACATAGTCAACCCATATGAAATACCAACTCATTTTTTTTATTTCTGAAGTACTGAGTATCATAAAGCTTACTGACAATAGTTCTCTCCCAAAGAACAACACAACAGCAGCGTCATTTGTTGGGGATAACAAGACCACAACAGGTAAGGAGATGCTACATGATCACTAATATAAGAAGTAGTGCAACATTCAATGTTCTTGATGAACCCAGGGTATCAATTTTCATAAAAGTAATGGAGAAAAATTGATTCAGCAACCAAATACCAATAAGATTCAGCAACCAACCTTATTGTTGGACAGGGATGATAACCTGGCAATGAATAACTAGGAAAACTGAAATACTTTGGGGTTTTTCTCAGCCTTACCAGAAAAGCCTGCTCCCAGCCCTCTGCTCTCAGGCAGAGGGATTATTTAGAAAAACTATATTATTCAATCTATAGAGCCTGAAAATAGCCCTAAGGCTACGGAAGATAAGCCATTGTAATTATAAAGCTGTTTCCTAACTATCAAAAAACCACAGCAATAACAGATCATGCCTTTAAAAAAAGTTAAGAAGGACAATCCTGGGAACTGTCAGCTGGACACACCAAGTCCAATCCCCCGTGGGATGGAGGATGCATATCGGCCATTTGTGAGCATGCAAAAGACAAGAAAGCAACCAAGATCAGCACAGATTTACAAAGGCAAATCCTACCTGGCCAATATGGTCACTTTCTATGACAAAATGATGGATTGAGAAGATAAAAGGTAACAGTTCCTGTAACTTTTACTCCATTAAGGCATTTGTCAATGCCTTTCCCCTGTGGTGGGACTGTTATCCCACCACAGTTTCTCATTATTGTGGCTGAGAAACTGTGGTGGGATAAACAACCTTTTAAATGGGCTGAAAAGTGTCTGCAGCAATGGGCTTCAAGGCAATATTCAGTGGCTTGAGGTCTAACAGTTGGTAATGAAACAAATGCTCTAAGGATGGAAAGCAGTCCAATGTTTACTTCTGGATGATGATGCAGAATGTTCCCTCAAAAAATTTGCTGAAAAGCTGTTTGATATACCATGTGATACAGATCCAGCTCTAGGAACCTTGAGAAAAGTGAAGACTGGGTCAACAGAAGGTTTGTGAAGCTCAGGAGGGAGAAGGCTTAAATTCTGCTCATGGGGTGGAATGACCTCATGAAGCAGAGCTGGCTGAGTGGCACCTGACCAAAAGAACCTGGGGGGTAAAGTAATCACCAAGCTGAATATGAGCAGAAGTGCACTACCAACATGAATAATACAAAGTGCATATTGGGCTCCACTGGTGGAAGTGAGGCCAGTACCACTCTACACAGCATTGACAAGGCTGCACCTGGAGTGGCATGTCCAGTTTTTGGCTGCACAGCTCAAGAGGAGTGTCAGAGTCCATCTGAAAGCAAACAAGCTGCTCAGAGCCTACAGTATATGGCCCACAATAAATGGAGAAATATGTAAGTGTTACTCTGGATAAGAGGAGGCTAAGGCACAGCCCAAAAGTAGCCTACTTCCTGAAGAAGTGCCATTAAAAACATGACCTGACCAAACATTTTGGAATTATAGACAATTTCATAAGAAACAGCCGTAGCAAGTGGCAGCTTGAGAAACTCAGATTGGACATTACAAAAACCTTTTCTCTATACAGATGTCACAGCACTGAAGAAGTCTATAAAGTGGTGAAATCATCATACTTTCTAAGACAAGGTTAGAAACCTGATGCCAATTCAGGACTGACATTGGCCTCACTTTGAACAGGAGGTGCATTACATGGACCACCCATACCCCTTCCAGCTACCACATCTATGACTCTGAAACAGGAAAGAAACCTTCTGCTAAATCTTAGTCCCCCTAAACAGTGTAATTCAGGAAATCTGAATTGTCTAGGAATAAAAACACAGCTAAACAAACTTTACTAATAATTTCCATAGTCCATTTTATTATGCTCAAAACTCATTTTTTACTCCATTTCCACAAATCAATTTTACCTGGAGAAGGATTCAATGACTTTTAACTGCTTGATATCAGTTATGGCAAGTAAATTTTTCCTCTGTAGTGGACCATCTATTACTTAAATCTTATTCAATCTCCCTCTAGAGTTTAACTTCTCTTCAGGGTCTTTCAGTTTTTATAGAAGGACTGTTCTGTCAAGAAGAGACTTACTGATAGAGAGTTCTGTTAAGACGAAAGAATTTCTGAATGTAATCACCAGGGGAATAAGTTGTAGCAATTCACAAGATTCACAGATATCAAAGTGTTAAGGTCAGAAACAAGAATGTGGGAAATTACCTGATAATGCAAGTTTCACAGAAAAAGGTGTAGTTGGGTGACAATCTAAATGTGAATTAACAGTGCCACTCTGATGCAAAAAGGCATAGACCATAATAAAAGTTAGAAATAATCAGACAGTCTATAAACAATTCTACTGTTCTCTGCTCTGTTCAAGCCTCAGCTGGGTTTCTTTTTCCAATTTTGAACACCACAGTTTGTGAAAGATTTAAAATTGAAGAGAGCTCAGTGGAATAATATGAACAACTGGGATTCTAGAAAACATAACTGGAGAGAAAGAAAAACATGAATGAATGATGATTCTTTAACCTAGAAAAAAACCCAAAAAGACTGAAAAGCAGTTTTTTTTCAAATATATAAAAGGTTGCAAGTAGGAGAGAAATAATAAATTATTTTCCATGACCTAAGAGAACAAGAAATTATGTGTTTCAACTGCAATAATGTTCAAAATTAGGATGAGAATATTAGAAAGCAGTATCAAAATGGTAAGAATAGTTAAGTGCTGAAATAGATTTTCTGGGAGATTGTGGACTCTGGAACTCTAAAGACCTTTGAAAGACTATTCATGATCAACCAATGATCACAGAGATGCTCTTCAGGAATGGTGCAGATTAGATAATGTATATACTGGAGCACTTCTTTTATATTTTTCCTTTGACTATATAGAAACCAATGAATTATTTGCCTGTTACAGAAAATATATTGAGCATTAGATTGTATTACTTTTTTTCCAAAGGTTTAAAATTTTTGTTTAAAAAATATAATGTTTTATCTCTCTTTTGGATGTGATTTGGTTTCTTCCAGCTATCTTGTACTGATGGGATTTTATTCTGATACCATGAAAATTCCCACGATTTCATTTACAAAGAGGACTTAGGAGTTTGAATTATGTGCCAGAAACATTTCCATACTTAAGTACTTTTTCAAGCCTTTGCTCATGAACACAAGTAATAATCTAGAAAGTGAATATGAAAACAAGAAACAATTTCTGTTAATGAAAATTATTCAACAAAACATTTTTGCTCAATTAATACATTTGATAAAATAGCTATTTTTTCATAAGCTATTTGTGAACAGAACAGGGGAAAAAAACAGACAAGAAAGAAATAATGTGTCAAATAAGTTATACACTAAGAATTATGAGCCCAGTTAAAGCTGATATGAACATATGTGATTTACACCATTTTCAGTTTAACTATTACTGTTGGATCTTTTCAGACTCTTTCGTCTTTATTAGCTGCATTTATCTGTAATCCTCAACTGGATACATAATAAGGCTTAATCATATCTGGTGTGGGTAGGTTATCAAAGCCCAGTTTCTCTGTACAGGTATCCCTGGGGTTGCAAGGAATTATCTGTTTTTGGTCTGGAAAAGCATTCCTGTGTCCAATAATATGCATGACTCCAGTTATAAATCCAGCTCACATGCTGCTGTCAGGATGTTTTATTTAAAACAGCTACTTTTTTT
>WEIU01007368.1:1686-12111 GCA_013389925.1 Aegithalos caudatus | reverse complement strand
CTCCCCCCACGCAGCTGCCTGGCGCGGTTCGGCTGCGCAGCGGCGGAGGGAGGGCTCGGGACCCTCCGGCCAGAGCTTGCCCGAGCTCCCAGAGCCCTCTCCCCTCGCAGAGCGGAGACTCCCGGTGCAAGTCCGTCCCCGAGCGCGGAGCCGGCGGACGGCGGGGAGGCTCCTCGGGAGGCTCCTCTCGTGGCGCTGGGAGCCGGCACTCCGGAGTCGGGGCTCTGCCCTGCCCCGCACCCCGGGGGTAGGGGGAAGGGTCCGCACTGGGAGTTTCTCGCTTGCACGAAGGGGAGGAAAGGAGTCGAGGAGGGATGGGGGCTTAGAGCGGAATCGCTGAAGTCTTTTGTGTGTGCCTTGATTTTTTTTTTTCTTTCGTTCTTTATTTCCTTCCCTCTGCGTGCACTCTCCTTCCCATCTCCTCTTCTTCTCTGTCTCTGCCCACCCCACCCTCCTTTAGATCCGGCGATTCCTGCCCTCGCCTCGCCCTGTCATTGATGGGAAATCAACTGGATCGCATCACCCACCTGAATTACAGCGAGCTGCCGACCGGGGACCCCTCGGGGATCGAGAAGGACGAGCTGCGCGTCGGGGTGGCTTACTTCTTTTCGGATGAGGAGGAGGACCTGGACGAGCGAGGCCAGCCAGACAAGTACGGCGTGAAGGGCTCCGGCAGCCCTGGGCAGGAGACGCCCACCCACCACCTCCACCACCAGCTGGTGCTGAACGAGACCCAGTTCTCCGCTTTCCGCGGCCAGGAATGCATCTTCTCCAAGGTCAGCAGCGGCCCCCAGGCTGGGGACCTCAGCGTCTACTCGGTGTCAGCCCTGCCCGCCCTCTGCAAGCCGGGGGACCTGCTGGAGCTGCTCTACCTGGGGCCGTCGGAGCACCCGCCGCCGCACTGGGCCGTGTACGTGGGCGGCGGGCAGATCATCCACCTGCACCAGGGGCAGATCCGCCAGGACAGCTTGTACGAGGCGGCCGCGGGCAACGTGGGCCGGGTGGTGAATAGCTGGTACCGCTTCCGCCCGCTGGTGGCGGAGCTGGTGGTGCAGAACGCCTGCGGGCACCTGGGCTTAAAAAGCGACGAGATCTGCTGGACTAACTCCGAGAGCTTCGCCGCCTGGTGCCGCTTCGGGAAACGGGAGTTCAAAGCCGGGGGGGAGCTGCAGGCGGCTGCTGGCACCCAGCACCAGCAGCAGTACTATCTCAAGATCCACTTGGCAGAGAACAAGGTGCATACGGTGAGGTTCCACAGCCTGGAGGATCTAATACGCGAGAAGCGCAGGATCGATGCCAGTGGCAAACTGAGGGTGATCAAAGACCTGGCTATAGTGGATGGGAAAGAATAGGGAGGAGCAGGAGTACGTGGCTATCTTCCTTCTGCCCTGCCCGGGGAGACCAGCCTGCCGTAGAGTCAGGAGGCTGCACCCTCCTTCCGTGGGACGCGACTGGAAGCAGGATCCATGGCAACATTCCAAAAAAAACCAGCATTCTTTTACACCCATAGCCAGTATTTTGTTTGGCTTTTAATAGCATTAATGCTAAAAGAGCGAGAGAGAGGAAGAAAAGAGGGGGGAGGTGCAGGAAGGCTGTTCTCAGAGTGTGTGGACAAAGTCTCTCCTGTCAATCGATGTTGACCATTCTAGCAACATGCCAATAAAATTTCAAATTGAAATTTCTTTTAAAATTTTTATTTCATGGCTTTAATCCATGATAAGTTTTAAGCATCTGGGACCATGGATGTGGATGTAGCTAAATGAGATTCTAGCTAATATTTGCCTTGTGGCCAATCATACTTTGCTAACTGGGAGAGAAAGGGGGTGTTGGGGTGGAGGATAAATACCTCTTTGTTTTCTTTCTCCACACTGCTGCTTCAGCCTGTAGCTGTACCCCAAATTTTGTCCCAACCAACTCTGGCAAGCTATTTACCAGGAAAAAAATACCTTCACATTTCTGGTTGAAATCTATCACATTTAAAATATTTGCCTTTGATTTCTGTTTGCAGCTCTCTGGTAAATGTCATCATAAATGCATAAGCTCTTTCCACCTCTTCCTTCCTCCCACCTTCCCCGTGTTTTTTGTTTTGGGTTCGTTTTGGTTGCTTGTTTTTTTTGTTTTGTTTTGTTTTTAAGTTGGTGAGCAGCTATTTTCCTAAAACTAATTGCAGTGGTTAAAAAGAAGTGATGTATTTTGGAGGACGGTATACTCAGAGATCCAGCCACTAGGATTTCATGTTTGAGCTGTGGATTTTGTACCACTGCTTCGATATCTCTCCATACGCAGGTCAACAGGATCCTCCAAGAAACAATTTTGAATTATGCATGTTGCCTCTTTGGAACAGCAATTTATTGCATTTTTACAATTCCACTTAAAGAAATAGATGTAATGTGGCCAAGTTCATCTTGCATTTCAAATTCCTAGAAACTAAAAATTCTGTTCAGTGTAAGTTTAGAAATCCACAGCAGCATTTAAAAGATGCCTTTTAATGTCATGTGAGCACTGCCTTGTCTGTATTTCAGATCCTGTTCACTCATTGCTTAATCCTAAGTTTTGAAGTGAAAGATCAGAGAATTAAATATATTTTTTAAAAATCTAAACAAGTATACTGGGAAATTTCTTTTTATTATTCTGAGCTGCGTATAACTTGTAATTTTGTCTTTGCATGTTTCAGTGCTGGAAAGAAAATGCATTGGGTTTTGTTCTCTCTTCCCACATCTATGTCAGATGACAGAAGTAATAGCCCTCTTTTGTATATATGTGATACACTCCACCCCCTATCAATGTACTGTCCCAACTTTTTTTTTTTTTATTAAACAATCTCATAAGCAACCTTGTTGCAACAGTAATTTCATTTCTACAAGGCATTTTCCTACTCTGAAAGCTGAAGCTGTGAGGGTGGAGTGTACTTCATTATAATAATAGTGTTAGCAAAAATATCTTTAAGAAAAAACAAAAACCTGTATCCCCAAAACTGCACCTCTTCAGTGAAGGTCATCTAATTGGCTTTATCTTTGCTAATAAATGTGGCAAAATTATGTGGAAACAGGCGGTGTTAGTTTTATCACTTTCCCTAAAGTACCTTGTTTAGTACAATATGGGGAAAAACTGTGAATTGTAGTTACTGTTGAAATAGCCTCAAACCACAGCATACTTTTTTAATAAATGTGTAATATTTTAGCTTTATATAGGCAATAGTGGCTGTCTGATGGTGTTAACTTTTCCCATAACATGAACAGAATCTTCTACCTAGTGTTTGTGTATCTTATTGTTGCACATTAGATTGCCTAAATCGTCTGTTAGAACTGATTTCCTTGTACCACTTGGTGGGAGCACTGTGGGATTGCAGAATGGCATTGGCTTTACAACAAAGCACTTACAAAACATTAAAAACTGACAGGAGAAGGAAAGGTGGGCAAAAGCAATTTATTTTATTTTTTTTCCTTATAAGAAATACGCTTTAGAGACCTGAGGTTGCAAGAGGCAGGGAGAATTCAATGAAGAGGGAATGAGTACCAGAATGTTTATGAATGAAGGCAAGAAAAATAAAGTAGAGTCATAGTGTTATTTTTGATTTCTGGAATGCTTTTTCTTCAAATTGCTGTTAGATTAGTAACGGGATTAGACAGAGTTTCCTTGGAAGAACAGAATTTTATGCCCTTAGCAGTGAGAGTTTAAGACATACTAAATTAAATTTTTTTCACTGTGCTTTCTGAATACTTTTTCACTCTAAGCCCTGTTTTAACTTAATTTTTTACAATGATTTACTAACCTGGTTCATAAACATGACAAATTTCCTTGTCTTATCAAGCTAGATGCAGAATGGTATTTTGTAATATATAAAAGAAATTATAGGAGCTAGTCTAAGCTTATTTATTTAAGCTGTGTCAGAGATCTTTGGCATCACTCTGAATTTGTACAGATAAAGGTACAACAATGTAAGGCCTTAGTCCTTTGCATATGGACTGGAGAAAAGTATATTGGAAATAGTAACAGCTGGTATTAACCTAGAACATAGTATAGCCATGACTGTGTTCAAGTAGCAGCCTGTAATTAGCAACAAGGGTACCATCCATGCAGTTTCTTTTGTTATTTTTCTTTAGCTAGATTTCAGTCCAGAGCTACTGGCAGCAATCTGGTCCTGATTCATAGCCCATTGAAGTTAATGGCTCTTGCTGACCAGTGAACTTTGGATCAGATTGTTAGGAGGTGGTTAAAATTTGTGGAGCTTGAGGAAGAGTGAGATTTACGATGACACTTCAGAGACCAGGAGGGCCTGGTCTGAGATGGGAGACCATGGACACAGGCAACACTGAGAAAATACGGGAAGGAAACAGACAAGTTTCTGAAACAAGCAGTGTTAACCTGAGATGGCAGTAGGGAATCTGTTAAAAAGACTGAATGGAAAGTGGATATAGGAAGAGTTTCAGTGCCTTGAAACAAGATTTAGAAGGCAGGGAGCAGTCAGCTGCAAGAAAGGCAGTGATGCGAATGACTTACAGGTAAAAAAATGTAATTGATTGTATTCATCATTCAGGATCAGTGGGCCTGGCAGAGTTAACATTTCCATTTCCAGCACTAAAGATATTGACAAATTGTATTTTATCTGTGGAATCTGTTTGCATTCTTTGGTCTAGCTACCTAGGGTAAATATTTGCATCTCATTCATTGCTCTTGAAGTACTGACTTGTAGTATGACAGCAGTGTCAAGATGCTTCGCAGTCTTTCTTCCGTGTCACTTTTCAAGCTTTCTGTTAGTTATTTGAGTAACAGTTCTGTAGAATTTCTTTTGCTTAGATATGATTCTTTCAAAATGCAATCTTTTGAATTGCTTTGAGACTTAACATTTTATTAAAAATTCAGTTCATGTCCTCTAGAAACATAGAGAGTCTTTGTGAAATGTTTTCCTGTCATGACCAGAATGTTTACTCCTTATTGGCTATGCATATTGGGAGGGGACTCTAATGATGGGTAGAAAAATAGGCTTTGCTACTGTCAGATTTTGTCTCCATCCTCATCCTGTGTCTCCAGAGGACTTTGGTTTAAATTTTTAGGATTCTTTTTCTTCTTTCAAGTGTTAATGGTTGTATAAAATGAAGAAAAAAAAAAAAAAGCCAAAAACCCAACCTAAACCAAAACCCTAATAGCATGCTTTTTATGGCAGTATGCTATTAATCCATATAGTGGATTTCAGGTTAAAAGCAGGGTGCAACAAGACATGGCCTTTGGAGTGTGACAAGAAGTGGTCCTTGGTCTGTGCTAGAATGTGAACATTCTTAATTATCTTGCCTCATTTCACTTAAGTGTCTTTCATATTCAGGTAAGTAATGTGCACAACTGCCAGAGTTTATAGACCTGTTTATGTGATGTACTGAGTGTCTGTAACTCCAGCCACGTTTGCTGGAGTTGAGGGAGTGCTGTCTCACACAGAGCATCTTGTGGGATCAGGTGCCTCAGCCTGCCAAGCTCCCCACCCTCTGCCTGCAGCTACAGAGGAAGTAGTCTGGGGAAGCTACTGCAAGTTTCAAGTTGTAGTTATTTTTTGTGAAATATTTCTGCTAGAGTAGTGTATGCACAGTATCCTGCCCATAATTATAGTTGGATGAGACTAAAACGTTCCCTGTGCTGCTGCTTATGGTGTGAAAACACTGCTTCCTGCTTTATAACCCAGGAGAAAGAAGTCCCAGTGCCAAAGAAGTAATCCAGAAATACTTAGGAGGTATGATTGGGCTACCATGCTGAGAAGTTTCACTGCAGAATTGAGGTCTGAAGGATAACATTACATGAGCAGAGTGTGATCAAGTGCTGCTGTTAATTTGAGTGTCAGTGTTTCCTGGCAAGTGTGGAATTTATTTGTATACCTTATTATTATGAAATATTTATCTTTTCTGTCCTTTGAGTTCAAATTTGATATGTGAAGCTGCCCTATGTTCATGGATCTTCTGACTCAATATTAGTTTGATCTGTCAAGAGTTTTTTACAAGTTTAATGTCAAGAAAAGTAATGAATACTGACTGGGAACAGATACTTTACTGAACTGCTAGTAAATCAAAAAGAGAGTAGTATAGACATTAGGTTGAAAAAAGGGAATGAGAATCTTCTGTTACTGGGCATATCCACAGATTTGCTCCAGATTATATAGATATAATCTATACAGATGTAAAATGCCAGTGCTGTATTTTTCTAAAGTGGTTGTGTCATTTTACACTCTCTTTTGAAAAGTACTGTTATCTGTCTAAAAAATCTAAATCCCCAGTGAAGTTCCATTTTTTAATATTGAAATTCCATTGAAGTTAACAGTTACTTTATTCATATTTGCCTTTGAGAAATGAGATAGTATTTTTTGTTAACGGAATTACAATTAAGCAGCTAGTAACATGCAGTTTCATTTCTTAATTTTAAATGTTTTGCATCAAGCACAGATGTATTTAAGTTGATGTGTCCAGAGGAATGAAAGAATTTCCATTAGCAGAGTCCATTCAGATTAAGAATATGCTTTGGGTTTTTTTTTCATATTTTAATTATGGAACCTTGGGGCAGATGATGATGTATGTAAAACTGTTTGCAGGGTCAGGATTTCAAAAATAAAAGATCTCTCCCATTCATGTGGCATTAACTTTGGACTAAAATCAAGGAGTAGGACTTAGCCAGGATCAAAACCTCAGCAGCAACCTCCTACGGAATTCAGTGGAAGGCTCATGTGTGTGATGTCTACCATAAGGGCCTTAATTACATTTTCTTACTTGTACATATAGTAATCATCTATGCAAATTGGCATTTTCCTAGGTGAAGTGGGTTAATGCTTTTCAAACATCCCTTGGACTTTCTCTAGTGTGTTTGTGTGGGTACATGTGTTGGGCACAAATAAAAAATTGGAGTTTAGTGCTGTAGGATGAATATCTCTAGCTATTTTGACAGGAACTCAGGTGGAATTTGGGACCAGTGTGGCTACAACAGGAAAGGGTGGAAGAATTTGCAGTTAAACTTCAGGCTGTTCGAGGGAGATATTCAGAGCTAAGCTTGAAATTCCATTCTTTCTCTTCTCCAAGGTGCAAGAGAGTGAGTAACTGTGCACCCCTCACACATAAAACCATTCACACTTTGGAGATCCATGCTACTGCCTAGGCAAAATAGGGTGAGTAAAATATGCAGTGTCTCATCAGCCTTAAGAAGCAAACAACTTTTCACAGTTTAAACACTATTTGGATACAGTGTGGCATTGGCAATGCATTTTGAAAAGTCACGTTTTTAAGCTGATAAACTAAACAGCATAATGTTTATAAATGGGAAATCTCAATAAGCCTTTCTTGTTAATCTCTATACAGCAGAGGTAAGAGTTTGTTCCCATTTTGTGTAAATAAAAGAGTAACCGCGATTCAAGAAAATTATCGTGGGGTAGAATTTGGAAATAAATGAAACAATACAACTCAAGATTTAGTTCTGATGTGACACCATCACTACTGCAGGTAAATAAATGGCAAATACCTAACTGTGAATAAATACAAGCTTCTGTATTGTGACACTTCGTCAGAGCAGAATATTTTATGCCAGAAAAGGAATATTTCTTCTATGTTATTCAATATGAGTAAACATACCACAATCTGGTCTTAAACCAGATCTTTTCTTCCATGTGTTCCTATTGTTTCCATACGCCCTTTCAGTCAGCTGAAAGCAATATAAAAACTTAGCCTGAAAAATATACTAATCGATTGTAAATATTTAGGCAGAAATTTATATGCATATTGACATATAACTAATAGATGTATATACATACAGATTTGCATACCGTGTGTTATGCATACACACACATAACAAGTCTTGACTAGTTTGTTAGTATTGGTAACAAATGTCAGTCATTTCAGTATGTATATTATCTGTGTAACAGATGGGTACCCAAGACTTTGCTGACAGGATTTTAGCACTGTTCAAATATTTGTTCTTTAGGGTATGCCATGGTCTTCTGACATCAAGAGAAGTGAGCTGAATCTGTGGAGTTTGACATATTGCTACCTACTGGAGGAAAAATATCAAGAAACACTACACTTTGCAATAATGAAGTACCCTTTTAGAATGAACTATGCTGCTACTGACTTGTGTATTTATAAATAAAAGAATGATCCAATGAAGAATCCATCTTTCTCTTTGGCATCTTTAAATGAATAGTGCCACAAGGGGTTTTTTTTTTGTAATTCGAATGCGCTTCCACTCAGTGTAATATTTTGGAATCACACCACTGAAATTAGTAGTGTTGTTCAGACATGCTCAACTATTGTTGCATAGTTGATCTAAAGTAAAGAAGTGGCTGGCATTGATATTTCTTGATTTTTCTCATCTTTCTTTGAATTGACAAGTTTATTTCAAAGGCTAAGTGGTGTGACTTTGAAAAGCACTTACTGTTGATTGGACACTCTCCTCTGAATTCATTAGTGATTTTTCACCAGAGTTATTTGGACCACACAGGCTTATACTAACTTCTTTTAGAAACTTTATTTAACAGATAGGGGATGAAAATCACCTCTTTCTGAAGAGTGGCTTTTGTGGACTGGATTGCTCAGGGTTGTACTTATGAGTCCTTGAAAAGTGAAATTTCATTTATAGAAATAGAATAGCCTTGTTTTTCTGTGTCCTCATCCACAAAGTTGTTGTTGCACCTGGTGAAAGACTATGGATCTTTTACCTATCCAAAACTCTTTGTTGTGGGGGTTATATGTGGCCCTTTTCCATGTACAAACCTATGTTACATAGACTATCAGAACCAAATCCTTGCTCAGAGATTTCTGAAATTTCCAGAGGCTGTGGAAAGTAAGAGAAATCATTCATTTATCGAGCCAAAGACCTTTAATAAAAGTATTTTATTGAAATAAATAAATATATTGCTACTAAAGGTCAATGCAGTCTAAGAGATCATGGATCATCACCATAGCTGGTAATTAAAACTGGACAGAGCATCAGCAACTGCTTCTTTTAAGAAATTTAGATTGCAGGTTAAGGTATGACATCACTGACAGAAGTACCTTAGATGAATGCAAGGATATATTTATGTTTATCAGTGACTATGTGATACAACTGTTAATAAGCCAGAGCCTACTTTAGTTTTGGACTCAGACCTCGTTACATGATATATCAGCCTACCTGTCAGGCTTTCTGAATTATTTCCAGCCTGTTCTGACTTCATACCATTGATTCTTCAGTGAGGGGCAATCAAGGGTCATTAATAGTGAAAAATTCAGTTTAATTGACCCATTGACTCATTTTAATTATAGGAATATAAGAGAGTGTCAGGTGGTAGACCCCTACACGAAGGTTTAGTTAATATGCAGATTCATCCTGGCAGTAATACTGCCTGGATCCCCTAAGGGCTGTAGAAGAGTTTGCTACTTATCTCTCAAGCTGAAGAAATAGGGAAAAAAAGGCTGGCAGAAAAAAAAGAGTTCTAAAAAGAAAAGTCATACTCAGCAGAAATCTGGGGCTGCTCTTTTATACTTGTGCTTTGTATACAGATAGAAGCATGTGCAGATAAAACTTCCCTGTGTTAGAAGCACCAATTATAGAAATTATACCCTTTAAATTTTGCCATGCTAGAAGCTTTCATGAGTGCACTGAATAAAGAGGATAATCTTTTGCTTTTCCATTTCACAGCATGCTAGTAACTTTTCTTAATCCATAGGAGCCCAAAGTTCACTGTCTGCTGATAAGGTACCCCAAGAGCAATAGAAATGTCAAGTTTAGGCATACTGCAAGGGATCTCAGTGCTGAAAACTGATCTTCAATTTCATTCTCCTGAATGCCTTAATCTCATACATACCTTTGAACTTTTAATGACTTTCCTAAGAATAATGTCCAAGATAACGAGAATAGAAATAAAGTAGAAACAAAAAAATGTCAGAGAAAGAATTTGTTTCATGTTCATCTATCATTCCTATTGATATTTAGGGAACTGTTTGGTTAGCAGCCTTCATAGATTAAAAAAAAAATCAGGTGTGCTTTGTGAAACAAACAGTCCTAAGGAAAAGGAATACACACCTTTTCAAGTATAAAAGAGTTGCTATATCGGCAGGAAGACTCAATTCATGTTTTTTAACTATTCCAATCCTTATATGAACTAGTTCCANTATATGAACTAGTTCCAGACTGAATAGCTCAAAAACATGAAAGAGTTGTTCGTTGGTTTTGTTCACAACATTCAGTGTTTTACAAATACCGCTAGTCATTTGTGGTACCTCAGCTTCTCAGAATTCCTCTGAAGACCTGTCAAAGTGGTTGTTTTTTCCAAATAATGTCAAACTTCTGCCTCCTGAAAATAAAGCCCCCAAGCAGACTCCAGTTAGAAACTGAACACTGAAGACATATTATGTGGAGCTAGGAAAAAACTACTCACGTATTTTAAAAAGCTTTCATTTATGCCAAATAAATCTTCCAAAACAT
>WEIU01007367.1:26186-53865 GCA_013389925.1 Aegithalos caudatus | reverse complement strand
TTTTTTTTTTTTTTTCTACATGGTGCACTAGGGAGCAAAGATTTATGGTCAAGGCACAGCCCAGAGACAATGAGTAAGGTGTTTGAAATCAGAAGGAAAAAATAAAACCTATTTGCCAGCTAGAGAAACAGTGGGAATAAGACAAGTTCTGATGTTGGCTAAAGCCATTGTACTCCATGAAACTACCACAAGGAAACATGTTCACCCTCACATAACATAAATGTGTTTACCCTCAGGAAAAAATCACAAGGATAAAAATCCATGCCCTGATGAAACTTGCAGAAAATATAAGAAGCAACACTTGGTGTAAAGAGAATGAAAATTAAATGAGAAAACTGAGATATGCTTAAATTTGTACTGTTGTTATAGATATTATACTACTTTCTTGAGAAGGCTGAATGTATTTCCAGAGTGTACTAAGATCAGAACCAAGGAAGATATGGTAACTGACTTCCCTCTAATTGTGTACTCTTCAGAAAATCAGGACATGTATATTTAATACTTTTAGAATGCTGTTAGTCAGATTTATACAATATTTTCATAGAATTTAATAAATAAGCTATTATCTGCATCTGGGAAAGCAGTGTGGCTTTTGAGTTTTTATGGTTTTTTAAATAGTTTATGACTAAAAAAATAGGAAAGATGGTTTGGTCAAAATAACATGGAAATGATGAGAGTTTTAATTGAATAGAAATGAAAAACAGTCAACAGGAGTACAATCCCAGTTTGGAAAAATTCAAATATTGTGTCTAAACTTAGCTAAAATTTTCTAGCATATTTTCTGTTGTTGTTGTGTAGTAATGAGGCCCTGACATAGCAGCCTGCATGCTCAAGTTGGAAAGTCTTAGCAATTTTCCTAGAAAGAGAAAGAAACTCACATCTGTGTTGACATTACACATTCCTCTATGTATGTGCATGAGACTACCTCTATTGAAGAAAATATATAGATCAGCTGTGTTTTAAAGGTGGGTTTGGTTGCTTTTCACTGTTGATTACATATTTATTATGGATTGTTATGAACTAAAAGCTTCCAGAACTTTAGTGTAATAAAATGAGGTCAAGATATCCTCATATCATCTACTGATTTCTAACTCTAAAGTACTCTGGTATAAGCTGAGATAGCATTGAAGCAAGGACTTAACATCTTTTTAGCACATCTGTAATAGGAAATCAGAAGGTGATAATAACTTTGGAAAAAACACTAATGGCTTTCAAATATAGGGAAAGCCAAAGAAATTTGCCTTGAGTTATGAAACTAGCGATATCATCTGTGATTTAGTTTAATTATCTATTTTTAAACAAATATACTGTTAAGAAAATAACCTTCATGAGTGGGGAGAAAATGGCTCTGTGCACGAGCATGGGCAATAGGTATGGGCCAGAATGCTATCCAAGACTCAAACATATTGATCAGAAAGAGCTGTTTATGTATTTTATGCTGGCTAGCTAAACTGTGCTGGGGAGACATGATGCTTGTCATGTTGTGAGTGCCATAGCATAGAAATCTTATACTAGAAGCTTTATAATAGGCATTGCTATTCATCTGCTAAACCCATGCTGCTTAGTAAATAAATTTCACATTATGTCACTGAGTAATGTGGTTCTTTTTTCCTGTAATGTACTCTAAATCCCCCCTGTGTCAGCTGTCACATCTGTCTCTTCATTTTTGCCTACTTTACATGTCACAGTACCTGAGCTAAATCAGCTCTGTCTATATTAGGACTTTACAAGTATATCACATTAGTCAAAAAACCAAAATACTTACAAATAACTGTAATCTTGACTCAACTCAGATTTTCTTAGCAAGAGATTTCAGTACAGTACTTTGCAGCACACTGGCTGTTGTATCACTGTGAACGGGTGAATGAAAGTAGTATGAACTCTTTCACTACTTCATCAGCAGCAGAGGATGCAAATAATCTTGTAGAAGGCATTTAAAAAAAACTTTAAATGCTAGAAACAGATTAATAGATAGCAATTAATAGGAAAAATATACTTACAAATGTGTAGTTTATTAAAAAAAGGCAAAAGATAACGTGGGGAAAATATATTGTTTATATAAACCAAAGTTTGAGGATTTTTTTAAGAATGAAAAAAACCCATTTCTGAGATCACAGTAGGTTTTTTCAGGCTTAAGCAAAATTGCCAGCAGAGATTTTAGGATACCTGTATAAGTTTTTTCAGAAATTCTGTGTCCTAGAACTCTGCTGTTTTTTTACCAGTGCCTTCTGAATTTGGAAAACCTACCCTAATCTATGCTTTTAGTTTTGTCACTGTCTTCTACCACACTAGGTTATTTAGGATTTCAATGAGGAAAACATTTATTGGCTTAATTTTACACATATGTTTCCTCACATGCTGTATATACTTCTGTTTTTGTTAGAGATTTTCTGGTCCAAAATAAACTAAACAAATATGCAAACCAGAATGCTGTTGGATTTTGTTTGCATTTTCTGTCTCATTCTATCCAAGGATGCAGCAAGCTTTCCTGTAATGTAGTGTTGCCAACAAGATTTATGATATGGAACTACAAAAATTTGGCCATGTATGGAAAAGATGTTCATGTTTTTAGAAATTAGCTTAATGTATTAAAATATAAAGTCTATTTATTTAACTCTCATAACCATTAGTAAAGACCAGATTATTTGCCTATTGAATTAGTATGATAAGAAGTCATGCAAGCAGTGTCTGATGTGTTCAGATTGAGCTTGCATTGCTCTAGTGGCAATGTTTAGATTGATGAACAATGCAGATGAATCATTCTGGGTCCTTGGCACTGGAGTATAATTGTAGTGTAATGAGATAATGAAGAGACTCTGGCTTTAAATTAAAAAAAAAAAAAAAAGAAAAGGGGTAGGCTTGGGGATATTAATGGTTGAAAACAGCGAGTACCAATTAGCTTTTCTATTTCCCTCTGCTCTTTTGCCCTCTCTTCCTCAATCCCTTTCCATTATAGCCTATTTAAGAATTACAGTTCATGTATTTTTGCAATAATAGGATTATTTGAATCAGAAACAAAATGTATCACATTCATTTTTGAGCACACTATACACAAAGGTGGAATTGAAGAGACATTCATTTCAGATTTCAGTGTTTTGAAACTTTTCATTTTAGATTTCAAAAGCTGCAATTACATGATGACATTTGATGTATTTCCAAAAGTGATATTTCATACATAGGACATTTGATATTTATTGAAAATCTAGAAAAAAAACCATTCTAACCATCATAATTTAAATATCATCCTATTCATACTCTCTTCAGGATACTTTAAAACAGGCCTAGAAGGGTCTATTAAATTGCATTTAAGCCCAGTACACTTTGCAGGTGTCCAGTATAATGAACACTTTAAATGGCTATGCTCTAAGGTTAATTTGTTCTGTAAAATTGCCCAGACCCCTCTAGAGTATTCATTAGCAGAATAAAACAGAGACCTAATCCAGATAGATGCTAAAGGATTATCATTATTGCTGTAAGGACGACTTTGATAAAATTCTAATTGGAATTGCCTCATGGGGACTGAACAAACGAAGCAGATTATGATAAATACGGGGTTTCAGACCTCTCTAACTAAATTCTGAGACTGATGTAAAATAAAGTGATCAAACTCATCTGAAAACAGATAGCTACCTCAATTTACTCCAGAATTTCTTAGAGTGGCATGAAAATTATACTCAACTGCATATAATTACACCAAATGTCAGCACAATACAATTAGAGCTAAAAGACCATTGCAGCATGCATTTTGCTTTCAACAGCATTTCATTGCAAACAGTCTTTTGTCTCATTAGTGCAGGACTGACAGATTTAAACCTGTAGTTATACAGATGCATCCATAATAATATCAAACAAGATTATTATATTTTCTTTTCCCTCTGCATTTTATAAAAAGGAGAAATTTTCTGCTGGGCCTCTTAAACACAAAAGTGAATTAACATTAACCAAATAAAATAAAAATAAACTATCTTATTTTGCATTCAGATATATAACTGGTAAAATTCCTGTGTCATGAACCCACAGTTTATATACCATTAAAACAGATTGTGAATTAGTCATTCTACATGTCCATCCAATACAAGTTTTTAATTCATGGTTGTTATAGGTTTTATGTTTAGCAAAACAAAAGAAAAAAGTTTTCCACTCAGTGTGAGTCACAGTGGCAGAACACAGCCTTCAGGGATAGGGAATCCACAGTTTCTCTGGGCAGCCTGTTTCAGTGCCTCACCACCCTCACAGAAAATACCTACATCTGAACCTCTCTTTCAGTTTAAAGCCATTACTCTGTATCCTACTACTACTTGCCTTAGTCAAAAATCCTCCCCATCTTTCTTGTAGACCCCCTTTAGGTACTGAAAGGCTGCTCTAAGGTCTCACCAGAGCCTTCTTCAGGGTGAAAAACCCCAACTTTCTCAGCCTGTCTTTAGTGCTGAGAGGTGCTCTATCCCTCTGATAGAGGTGCTCTATCCCTCTGATCAGTTTTGTGGCAATCCTCTGGATTTACTCCAATATGTTCATTGCCCTCCTGTGCTGAGGACCACAGAGCTGGATGCAGTTACTCCAGTGAGGTCTTAGGAGAGTGGAGCAGAGAGGCAGAATTCCCTCCCTTGCCCTGCTGCCCACGCTGCTTCTGACACAGCCAAGGATGTATTTGGCTTTCTGGGCTGTGAGTGCACATGGCCAGGTCATGTCCAGCCTCTCACCCACCGATGACCACAAGTCCTTCTCAACAGAACTGCTCTTCATCTGTTCATCCCTCAGCCTGCATTGATACCAAAGGTTGACCTGACTCAGGTGCAGCATCTGGTACTTGGTCCTGTTAAACTGCATGAGATTCTCATGGGCCTGATTCTTGAGCTTGTCCAGATTCCTCTGGAAGGCATCACCTCCTTCAGGTGTGTCAACGGTACCCTCAGCTTGGAGCTATCTGCAAACTTGATGAGGGTCACAAGACTATTTCAAATGACTCTATTATACCTCTGTGTTCAAGTGTGCATAAAGAAAATGTTATGGTACATTACAAAGAAGTTTGAGATGTTCTGTACGGTCTATTCTTATATGAAAACCAAGTGATGAACTAAACTTCCACATATCTGAGCAACTTGGTCTAATGAAAAGTGTCAGGGAGGTTAGAACTATATGATCCTTAAAGTTCCTTCCAACCCAAAGCATTGTATGATTCTATGATATTCTCTAAAAGAAATTTTTTTTGGTGAGTAGTTGTATTTTAATTTTATATAGCAGAAATTTGTCCATTTTATCCAACTATATCAATTGCTTAAAAAAAACACAACCCTCCAGTTTATTCCTATTTCTGTTACCTCTTTAACTGCTCTTATATACACCACTATCCCTGCTAATTTCGCTAAACCTATTTTTGTAGTGTGTCACAGACCTAAGTTTCCCACATATGAAGAGCATGGAGGCCTCACAAACATCCTGTTTTCTGCTGTCAATAATGGAACAGAAATAATTGGTTTTCCTCTCCCTCACAATGTTGTTCCACTGTGGCTTCTCTCACCTGATGGGTTTTCTGTCGTGGCAGTTGTTTCTTCAAGAGAGACACAAAACTGGTAGAAAACAATTCCAGTTGTATCATCTACTCTCTTTGTAATTTTTTATGATACTGTTATAGGCTTATGTCCATTCTGTTTGAGGCTGGCCATCTCTATTCACACTTTGCTATGTATCTAATCCAAGAAACCTCAGGAATAGAAATGGCCATACCCTATTTTCAAAGGAAGGTCTATCAGATTGCTGAATATCTCTGTCCCAAATCCAGTTGTATATTTTTGTTTAATGACATAAAATCTTTTCTTAATGTATAACATTCCTAGATGTATAACACATTTTAATGCTTTGCTTACAGTGCTGTTACCCACCATGGAAGATCCATGTCAATTTGTTGATACAATATCTCTAGCTTCTCTACTATGAAGTGATATTGATGTCTTTATTTGCTTGCAATTTTATTCATGCTACATTCCTGCAGCAGAAACATTTACTGGAAAATTATTAGCTCCTATCTTACCACACAATCAGATTTGAACTAGTGTCTACCCTTCTACTTCATCTATTCATGAATCACCAAAGAAGTTCATAAAATACATCTTTTTAGTTCCTATTTATCTTTTCAGTTCCCATTTGTCACCTCAGTTAGCAACCAAGCCCCACACTTGTTCACTCCCTCACCACTGAAATTAGGGGAAAAATCAAAAGGGTAAAACATAAAGAATTTGTGGGTTGAGATAGAAACAGTTTAATAGGGAAAGCAGAAGCTGTACACATTAAAACAAAGCAAAACAAGCAATTAATTCACTGCTTCCCATGGACAGTCAGGGGCTTTGCCATCCCTGGAAGAGCAGGGCTCTGTCACTGGTAACGATGACTTGGGAAGACAAAGAGCAAATGTTCCCTCCGTCCCCTTTCTTTCCCTCACTTTATACACTGAGCATGATGCCACATGATCTGGAATATCCCTTTGGTCAGTTTAGGTCCCTTGTCCTGGCTGTGTCTCCTCCCAGCCTCCCACGCAGCCCCAGCTTCCTCAGCAGCCTAGCAGTGTAAAAGCAGAAAAGATCCTGGCTCTGTGTAACTCCGGCTCAACAATAACAAAAAAAATTCCATATTATCAACCCTCTGTTCAGCACAAATCCAAAACACAGCCACATAGCAGGCACTGTGTACAAAATTAACTCTACTGCAGCTGAAACCAGCACATATCTTTTAAAATCTTTTTTTCTGTAACATCCGTCACACTTGTTGTCTTCTGTTTTCTTTTGTACTCTGAGCTATAATTGAGTTAGAGGCTTAAATCAATGTACTAAATACTTTTATTTGAGTTCAGCATGAAAGATATATCAATGTCAATTTCTTTTTTTTTCTGAGTGATTGCTAATAGTAAGTAAAATTTTCTCCCAAGAGAGGCTTTAAAATTACCTCTTATTTAAGTCCATATTTGAATTACTTGATATTTAAATTTCAGGTTTAAGATTAGTTATTTTGTACTCATGAGCACTAAGATCAAAGAAAATATAGGGAGAAGATTAGCAAACTACTGAAAATATAGGAAGAAATGTATCTTAATAAATGATAAATATATTTTTGCCATTCTACGTCTTTATCAAATATTTGTCGGTTCACTTCTGTACTTTTTGCTGGTCATATGTATCTATGAAGGATTGTTTTGTACAATATACTTTTAATAAAGTTCAGAATAAGAGGATTGTATAATCAAAACATCTTTAGATTCTAGTCATCTTCCTAATCCCTGACAGAAAATTTATAATTTTAGCTTTATTTATTTGGAGGGTAGTTTATTTTATTATTATCATTAAATCTAAAAATGTGCTGATAGATTAAGAGAAGATTCTTATGTATCCCTTTACAAGTTCATTGTAGTGTCAAAGATCTATAATAAACAGAACCTTCTACATCCATTCTTCATAAGAGTACTTAGATAACTTATTTATTTTCAGTTTTCTCTTTTTGATTGTGATACTGTACAATGGATTGTTGTATGCTAAATGTGACACCTAAGAGTATCATCATGTAAATTTTGGATAGAAAACATATGTACACAAGGGCATCCATTAGGTAACTGGTATTATACTTGCTGCACTATCTGCCTTAAAAATGGACTTTTTGTTCAGAACTTGAGTACATTATATTGTGACAAAACCATGCTATCTACTACAGAATGAAGTTCAAATAATTGGTTTTGACATAAACAGCACTACGTCATTGGAATTTCAACTGAAACATTTTTCCTTTCTACCAACATTTGCTAACACTTAATAATTAATTTTATTCTTTCTGCCACCCTCTTTCTTATATGTTAGAAATTTTGTTTCAGATGGATATATTCACCAATTTTTAAACATTATTTTATAGAGTAAATAGGAAACCAGAGGTTGAGTTCTCAGAGTTTATCTCTTTGCAATGATCTACATCTTAGTATATTATTCTCAATCTAATTCTCAGTTTAGTAATATTTGGCATGTGTTGCAAATACATAGTGAAATTTGCAGTCTGTTACACCATTGGGTAATTTGCCATAAAGAAACAAGAATGTACAATTAATGATTTAGTATGTATTTCAACATGAAAAAATATAGGAAACATTCATTTCTCAATGAAACAAAAGAAAATCGTTGTTTCTTGATATTTCTTCAGTCTCTTGCCTTCTGCTGCATAGGCTATTTTTTAAGCATATGGAAAACCAAATTAAGGGAAAGTGAGAAACTTTGGAGAGCTTTTTCAGCTTCTTCTGAAAGAAGAAAATTACCTATTTACAGTAACTAAAAGTTTGATGAGGACAACATAATCTGGAAGTAGTGCAAATAATGTACTTAATAAAAGACTTCAAAAGTTTACCCGCTCAATCAAAGTTCTGATAAATTTCAACACTTACTCTGTCAGTAAGGAATGATTTCCTCTTCTCTTTCAAACACTACAGTCATATTCTCAGCAAGGCCAGTGACACACTCAAGTCTCTGCTCACAAAGTTTAGGAAAAGCTCTTAATTTTTGAAAACAGAATAGAATTTTTTTAGTTCTCACTTACAATACAATAAGAGGGACTTCCAAAACAATGATTGTTACGACAATCTGATGTTGCTAACACAGTCCCAATATTAAATTGAAAGTGCCATTTATCTTTTGTAATTTCTATTTTTTAAATGCTTTATGTTTATTTACAAAACAAGATAGTCTCATTTTATCGTAGCATGGCCTGAACAACATTCCTAAATTTATGCCTTTTCTGCACCTCCTCCTGTCACCCCCTGAAACAACGTGTTTTAGTCTTTAAAACAACTACTTTCCAAGAACTTAACTTTTCTCATGCAAGAAGTTCCAGAAGGAGAAAATGTTAAGCAATTTGGGGGGCATGGTTAGTTGAAGATAAAAGCAAGTACAGATTATCAAATTTTTTTATAGTCCAAAAGTAAAATGTTTTGAATAGGAATAGGTGATAAATCCTTTTCAAAGTTGATTTGAAATATCAAAAGTAATTATGACTTGACCTATTTGAGTATTTGGGTGCTTTAGAAAGTAAGTTCCTGTTGTGGTTTAAGCTCAGGTGGCAACTAAGCACCATGGAGCATCTTGCTCACTCACCTAGCACCCTGCTGGGATTGGGAGGAGAATAAAAGGTATAACTTGTGGGTTGAGATAGGCAGAGTTTAATAACTGGAACAAATTAAAGGAGAAGAAGAACAAGAAAAAGACAGAGAAAGACAAAACACAAGAAAAATAGGTGATGCACAATGCAGTTGGTCCCCATTTGCTGATCAATGCCAAGCCTGTCCCTGAACCAGTACTGTCCCACCTTAGCAGCAACTCCCCCGGTTACTGTAGTGAATGGTGGGTGTAAATTCTTTTTCACAAGTGGAGTATCTTGGTGGATTACTTTCTCAGATCCATTCAGTGACAATATTTCTGACTCTTTCTGCCCATATGCAATTTTAGTTCAACTAACTAAACTTGCACTGAATATAAGGTTTTCTGTATGTTAGGTGCAAATCACAACTCAAAGTACAGTCATTTTACAGGTTGAATTTTGTAGAAGAAATATTTTAAAATGAGACAAAATATCAGAATAAATAATAAATTAAGTTAAACTAAAAAAGATAAGTTTTTTTACATCATCTGGTTTCTCAAAATCTCAGGTAATAATGCTTTGAATGGGGAATTTCATTAAAAATTTTTACTACTCATCTAGACTAATTAATGGGATATAATAACTTCATAATCCAGCTCTTGTTCTTACATGACTTCTAATGCAAACTTGGTTTATTTTCTATTGTTTTTCTTCTCAATACTATACCTGATATTAAAGAATGAAAGTTATTAATAAAATTTAAAGTATATAGAAATAGATGTTAACACAATGTGATTGCAAAGATAGATAAACTTCATTATTAAATTATACACAGCATTTTTTGTAAAAATAGCCTTATTAGTTTTATTAAGTACTAATAACAGTACTCTATTATTTAGGTTGTTATACGAATAGTAATTATATCCATATTCCACTGAAACAAATGAAATTCCAGTTAGCAGTATGAAGGTGTGACTATATAAATCAGTATTTAGTTTGTTTCAGAAAATTGCTGTCCCAATTTTGGACTTTCATTTTTTTAGTCTTAGGTGATTTGCTATGTCTTCATCTATTTTTTCCTGTATTGCATTCAGCTATAAGTGAAATAAATTATAATCGGTTATCATTTTTTATTTATATGTTTGAAAAGTCTTATTTTTTAAAAAGTTATGAAGATTTACATCTAGTTCATAATGTAGGTAATGATGATTAGTAAAAGCTTCAATTTATTGTTCAGCTCCATTCTTATTATGGAATTTGAATATCAGAATAATACACGGTATTTTGAATGATAACATAATACTGATGCTAATTCTATAGAATCAGTAACTCTTTTATATTTACTCAAATATCTTGTAACTTTCCACATACATGTAAGCAAACAAAAAGTCAATTCCGTTTTATAACTAAAAAAACAAATCTAAACCAGGAATACACTGAAATATCCCACAGCAACTAATTAGGGCTAAAAATTACAGCAGGTTCAGAGTTTAAAATTTTTAAGAGAAATATGATCTGGAGAGATTTTCTTATTCAGGGAACCTAAATGAAAATAATTAAACTCTTCCAATATTTCTTAGCAAGAGCTTTAATGACACTCAATCTCTACTTTCATATCAGCATCAATTGCACATACTGATTAATGGAAAAATATTAGAGAAGTAATGAGATCTTCTGCTAGTGAAAAAGGCTGTCCTAATTCATGCACTGGTACAGTTTGAGGAAAAAAAAAAAAAAAAAGCACTTTATGATCAGTTATTTCAGTAAAAATTCTTTTATACATTGTTTGAAAAAATAACATTGAAGCAAATTAATGTATTAAATGAAAGAGTTTTTTGAAAAACTTCAAATGCAAATATAGAAACTGGTTATAAAATTATCTGTTAATTGCCTGAAAATATGGAAATAGGAGCTAGAAGTAAAGCTGAGTGGAGAATGGTATACTTTTGGTCGAAAAATTTCCTGATTTCCCATTTCCTGATTGAGTTGGATATTTCAGAGGATACATTGGAGCATCTGTAAAATTTGTGGATGACACTAAGCTAGCTGTGACACTTCATACATCAAGGCAAGAAGCAGGGCAGGATCAAAATGCACAATGATCCTGACAAACTAAAAGTCTAGTTTAAAATTAAAACAAAAAATAATAACAGTACTAAAAAAAGCATTATTTCTAGACAAATAAAATGAAGAATATGAGCTGCAGAAAAACAGGCCTGAAAAGGACCATGAGCCACCTACAGAACAGCAGCTCATACTGTTCATGCTGCTGGCATGTCCTCCCTCCTTGCTAAAGTGGCCTGGAGAACAATAGATGATACAATGGGAATGCAAATATACAGATTGCATTTGTATACTACAGCCAAAGCATTCTGTTCTTATGGTGCTTGCCAAAAGCGAATATGCTAAAAAAGAAGCAATAAACTACTACAACATAAGGATACACTAACAAAGGGTTATCAGCGGACTTTATAAATAATGAAGAAATCAGCTAAGAAAATAAAAAAAAACCAAAAACAAAACAAACCCAAACAGAACCAATGTCAAGAGGGAGGATGAAAAACAGAGGAACATTAAGAACATGTTTTGGTGCTGTCAGAGAGTCTCTCTGGGTCATCAGGGCCTGTATCCAGGTTCAGCTGTCTGACAGCCACCATCCCCAGGTCCTTTTCCAGTGATCAACTTTCCAATCGCTCTGCCGGTAGAGATGCCTGGGGTTTTTGTGACCAAAGTGCAGGACTAGCACTTGGCTGTATTGAAGCTCACACACTTGGCCTCAGCCCACTTATCCAGCCTGTCCAGATACCTCTGTAGAACCTTCCAACCCTCCAGCAGATCAACAATTCCATATAAATTGGTGTCATGTACCATATGAGGGTATATTCTACCCTGTCATCCTGTCACTGATGAAGATATTAGACATGACTGTGCCCAATACTGATCAATGGGGAACACCACTAGCAACTGGCCACCAACTGGATTTAACTCCATTCACCACCACTTGCTCGGCCTGGACATCCAGATAATTTTTTTAGCCAGTGCACCCATCCAAGCCATGAGCAGCCACTTTCTCCAGGAGAATGTTATGGGAAACAGTGTCAAAGGCAATATCCTAGTCCAGGTAGACAATATCCACAGCCTTTCCCTTGTCTACTAAGTGGGTCACTTTGTCATAGAAGCAGGCCAGGTTGATCAAAGAGAACCTGTCTTTCATAAACCCATGCTGGCTGGTCCTGATGCCCTGGTTTACCTGCAAGTGTTATGTGATGGCATTCAAGAGGTTTTGCTCCATGACCTTCCCCAGCACTGAGGATGATGCTGATAGGCCTGTAGTTCCCTTCATTCTCCTTCTGGCCATTGAAAGTGACTGAACATGTGCACCAGCTCCTTAGTACACTTGCTGCATGCCACCTGGCCCTATGAACTTGTGTATGTCTAAGTGGTGTAGCAGGTCACCCACCACTCCCTCCTAGATAATGAGGACTCCACCCTGCTCCCTGTCGCTGTCTTCCAGGTCACAGTGCTGGGTACCTTGATGACAACGAGCCTTAGTATTAAAGATTGAGGCAAAGAAGGCACTGAGTACCTCAGCCATGTCCTCATCCATCACATTTCCTCCCCTATTCCATAAAGAATGGCGATTGTCCTGAGCCCCCTTTTTTTTTGCAAATCTAATTAGAGTAGCATTCTTATTGTCTTTTAGAGGAGTGGGCAGATTAGATTCTAGTTGGGCTTTTACGCTTGTAAATTTTTGCCTGCACAACCTCACAAAATCCTTGCAAGCCCTCCTAAGTTCTCCTGAGTCATCCTGTCTCTTCTTTCCTAGATTGTAAACTCTCCTATTTTTTAACCTGAGCTCCAGTTAAATCTCTGTTCAGCCAGGCTGGCCTGCTTCCCCATCAGCTTGTCTTTCAGCACATAGGAAGAGATGGATCCATAAATTTGATTTAAACCATATTAACTGAGCAGGTTTTCCTCTGAAACTACACGTATCCTTCACAATATAAAATATCTTGGAGAAAAGAAATCTTATATAAGATAGCAGGAAGATAATATTTTATTAAGTGTAAATTATACTTTTTAATAGAATGCCATTTAATTTAAGATATTACAAATGCAGCAACAAAAAACAATAGCCTATAGTATTGTAGGCAGTATGGAAAGAACCTTGGATTTATAAGAATGAATTGAAAAATTTCATTTATTGAGTCCAAATAAGACCAAAATGAGATACAGTATGGCTGCAAAATGGAAATGGAAAGCATGATAGAGAGGAATGACTTTCTCAATGGCCACAAAAACAACATAAGAAAAAAAAATGAAAAAAAGAGAAAAGGATCTAGTTTATGAAGTTAGAACTTCAAACTTCTAATAAAATCATTAATTACTGATAAAATTTATTTTATGGGTTTCAAGAAAATTTCAGTGAAACACAGGCAAATTTCTATACTTCAAAGTCAAATTGAAGTTTTGTATAATTTGAGTCCAGTCTAAGAACTGCTGTGGTGAATCATCTTGGAAACCCATTGCAGTAGATCTACAGCTGAAGGACCCCATTCCAGGAAACATATTCATGAAATGAGTTGTGAGGAAATAAACAAAAGATTTTCTGGTATTATTTGCTTAACCTTTGAAGAATCTCTGAATTTCTACCCTTCCTTGTATTTCCAATACTGGTAATAAAACTAGCATAACAGAGGTGTTATTTTATGCCTTTTTCCTTCCCCAGGCATTCTCATTTCTCATTTACTTCTTTAGACAATCCACTATGAGCTATTACCATGGGATGAATTCTGGTATGGATACAACATATTCATGGCAATCACTTCTCACCTGGTGTCACTTGCTTCCTTTTCCAGGCTGCTATGATTATACCCTACTCTGATTTGCATTGGATTAGTGGAATTTCCCTATCTTTTAATGGAAGGGAACATATGGCACATAGATTTAGAAGTGTGCTACCAAACATAATTAATGTTGGATTGACATTGTTACACCCATAAGCTTTGTTGATAAAAACAAATATTTATACACTATGACATTCTTTCTGCAAATTGCTACCCCTACTCAATGTATGATTCATGAGAAAAAGGATCAGATATAACAGACTTGGCAAATGGGTAAAAACAGAAATAAACAAGCAGAGATTAGAACAAAATTTTGTGTTGCAGAATCCAGGGCCATATTGTCATTCCTAGAAATGGACTATAAACATTTTACTGATATTTCAGAACCTCAGGACTGAGACTTGTCAGATTTGTTCTGTTTGAACTTTTCTTGACCTGCCTGTAGCTTTGTTTTACTTGATTTATCTGTGAAAGCAATTTATCTAATTGACAAGGTCCACAGCTAATTTATTTTACTTTTATCTCTCTTTTTATGGTCCAAACATAGTTTTGTGAAGATAAAGTGGTTATTGTATATAAAATTGGATATTTATGACTGTAAAATATTGATGCAGCCCAGAGAAATATATGCCTTGTATGATATCAGAGGCCTTGAGGAGCAGAGCACAGTATGAAGGATAGCAGAACACAGACTTTATCACAGAAATGATAAGGGACGAGTCCCAAGAAAATAAGAATCCCGTTGTGTTTCGGTTAACCAGTGGCAAAATTCCATCTTCCTGCCATTCCCTCCTCTCCGTTACCCCTTAAATGTCCTAACCTATGAAATTTAAGACACTTTCTTCATTTCTTACAGGTGAGACTTACCTGTTACTCTCTACAATATATAAATGATGTTTCTTAAACTACTGAATCAAATAAGAATTCCCTAGGTTGTCACTGCAAGTATAATTATCTTAGAACTTGATAGATCCCAATTTGAACTTGATCTTGATTTATATTAAAAATTACAAGGATGGCTATTTTGCAGTAAATGGAAAATATCCTGCATGCCACAAACATAGTGGAGTCAATGTCAGTACATTGCATGGCATAGAGAAGTAAATCAGAAATTTCAGATAGAAGTAATTTAATTCCCTTATTGTTTCTTATTAAACAGCTAATTTAAAAATTAGGTAAAAAATGGATATATGAGGTACACATGAATAATATATATATATATATACACACATCATTTTGTCAGCTATGTTTATATGTATGAATGTATAGATGTGGTGCTGGGGATTTCACATAGGTTGATGCTTGCAGTGAGAACTTCACACATAAATAATTTGGTCATAAAATTTTTCAAATTTTTTTTGTACTGAGAAGTCCTAAGAAATCAGATCTTATTTTCTACAAATAGTAATTACTGAATTTTTTAACAGTATTTTGCTAATCTATGTATTAGAAGTGCAGAAGAAAGTTAGTCCCACATTAGAGTTTCTTCCATGAAAAAAATATATATTCCACTAAATAATTGACTATGCAGTCATGATTTGTGTAATAGATATTAACCATAAAAATATTTAATGGATTTCTGCTATATTGGGAATAACAGCCACTTGCATAATGCAAAGTGTATTATTTTAATGGATTGCTATAAGAATATATGGCAACAGATGTGATTTGCCATTACTGGAGATGTTTTTCCTGCTTTCTTGGAAACAAACCCTGTTGTGGCTTAACCCCAACTGGCAACTAAATACCATGCAGCTGCCTTGCCTGCTTATTCCCCACCCTGGTAGGACAGGGTGGAGAATCAGGGGGAAACAAAACAAACCAAAACAAAATAAAACAAAACAAAACAAAACAAAAGAAACTAATGAGTTAAGAACAGTTTAACAATAGAAAAGAGGTTTAGAAAATGATCATAATAATAAAAGAAAGAGAAAGAAAAGGCCCAAGAAAAATAAGTGGCACACAATACAGCCACTCAGCACCCTGTTTTTTCCTTATTATGTGCTTTTTTGGTAGCCATTCCATAAGACAGCTAGGCAACTTCATATAGTAATCCTGATATTGTGCCTCATACTGAGTATAAATCATGTGTGGCAGCTTCTGGATCTCCACATCATAATAACAATTTTGTTTGTCTTCAGTTGTGTTTCCAAACATCTGTAAATTTCCAGTCCAGCTAACACAATTCTCACATTACAGGTATTCTTGATCTCTAAAGTCTGTTAAATAAAATATCTGTAGGTGTCAATCAGTGATTCTTTGGTACTCTTCCTGCAAGTTAATGATACCTTACTACTTCACCCTGAAGGCTTTCAATATATGTTTATTATTTTGGCACTGATTTCCAGTAGCCCACATTATGTAGGTTTTATGTCTAAGCTCAGATTTCATGGCATCTGATTTGAAGTCATGTGGGTAATCTGTCACTATAGGACACAAAATGAGTGATGTGCACAGAGTTCTTGTCTGGGCACAAAAAAGGGCAGTTTATTTTCCTACTTCAATCTATATACATTTCAGACAATGAGCATGGATTGGAGGATGAGGTTGCCACCTCTCCAACCACCCTGGTCAAACTGTAAGTCCATCAATTGCCCCTCCTCAGGAGAGGAATAATAAACAATAACTTTGTTTACATAAAACTCCATAAAAAAATCTGTTACAAGAATGTAAACATTAAAAGACTAAAAAAAAAAAAAAATGAAATCAACAGTAATCTACAGCTTATTCTTTGAAATCGCTGCATTAAACCCATCATATAATACAAAACCTGTTTTGATTTGCAGACAGTCACATTTTTTGCTATAACATTCTCCAGTGAAATTAACTTAGGGGAATATATAAAGTAGAGTTATAAAATAGTAGACATGAAGGGTACTTGAAAGGTTTATACAGTCCTGCATTGTTCAAATTGTTGTTAACTAATCTACAAAATTCACAGGCTATTTCTTATGAATCTGTAGAAGACCAATAAAAATATGAGTATCTGTTATATACTTCTGCTCTTCAGTCACATATGAGATTTGTGTGAATATCTCCTGCAATTTTTAAAATGACCTTTTATGTGCCTCTGTGGTTCAGAAGATATGTCCAAAAAGTTGTTAATTTTTAGTTTAGGGAAAAGACAACTACTGGGATAAATGAGGGGGAAGTCAGTGGAACAGCTCAATTCCAGTAAGGATAAAAGAAGCAGTTGCTTCTCTTGTCACACTGTTGGCCACAGTTTTAAGCCTAGACAACTATTTTGTTCCAGGTAAGAGGTTCAATTAAGTTATTGCTTAGAACCAAAGAGTCCATAGCCATGGTCTTCTACTATAGCTATTTATTTTTTTATTTGTCTGACACCAGTGACATAATGGCAGTGGACATCTTTCTTTGTATTCCAATATATAATTATAAATTTCTTCTTGTGATAACAGGGCTCTCAAATTTAAGTCATGTCCAGTAACTTAGCTACCAAAAACTGTGCTTGTGCAAATTGTGACTAACAGGGCCAGTGACTAAAGGAAGGAAAAGTGAAGGAAAAAATTCACTTTTATTATCTTTTAGCAATGAACTCTTACTGTAAGTACTATTCAGAAAAAGAAAAAAAAACAAGACAACAAAACCTGAAATAATGTTTTAAATTCTATTATAATTGAAAGCTAAAGGATGATTGGTATGAGAACCCTAAAAGAAAAGTAGATCATATAGATGAAATTATGTTTAAATGGGCTTTACTTAGACTGTGTCAACTGGTGAACAATAATTTCAAAGCTGTGTTACAAAGTATTTGCTAATGGAAAAATGAAACCGTTTAATCTTTGACACCACCTTGAAAGAAGGCACCTTCATTTCAAAGTCAATAGGGAAAATTCCTTCAAGCATAAATTAACTGGAAAAAAATGAAAACAGGAAATAAAACTTTCCATTCAGATGCTCCAGTGAATACAGATGTGCTCAAATTATCTCTTTGTATGAGCCACCAAATTATGAATATTAGGAAAAAAATCACAAAAACACAGGAGACCAGAAACTACCTTGCAGGACAAAAGAGGAAATTCTTATGGTGGATGAAGAACTGTACTCAAGAAAGGTAAATTATTAGCTCTTGTAAATAATGCAAATATAAAATATATTCAAGACCTGGCCAAAACCATATTGACTTTAGTTAATGTTGAAATGACCTCTACTTTACTTTGCAGCTAGATGACACTAGAGAGGTTTAACTGCTAATAATTTTCTACATTATTTTAAATAAGAATTGGCATGTAAACCATTGGAAGTTTTTGTTTTATCACCCTTGTGCTACAGATAGAGATATATTTATATATGTGGATATAATGTGGATAATTTTTGTAGAGAAAATTATATGGACTAGGAGGAATCAGTGAAAAGGAGTCTTTCTGTATTAAAAAGATGTACACTAATATTTCCTAAGAGCTTTGGTGTATTCACAAAAAATCCATACACACGCAACCAGAAAACAACGGGCTTCACATAAAAAGAGTTTTGAATGAGGCCATGAAAAGAAATTAGCCTTATGAAAACTTGACAGAAGAAATCACATGTATTTTCAACTTTCTGTGATGATCTGGATTGTGAACATGGTGGTTTGCTTTGCATTCTAATAAAAGTTAGCTATCAAAAATACTTGCCAATTTTTCCAAAGTATTCAGAAGTGCAAGTCACTTTCCTGAACTTTTAATAAAACTATCATATCAATGTTTTATTAAAACATTGTATGAACGTCAAACCCTGCTTAACAGGTTACTTACATCTCTGGTGGGTTTTGGTACTTAATAATCTTGATATAGTAGAGCAAGAAAAAAAGTGCAATGATTTATAATACAGCTGAAAAAAAATTAGCTTTATGTATAAGCTTCAATTCCATGTTGAAAGAGAAAATAGCTTTGAAACTGCTTTGACGCTTCTAAAACCTTTCAAATATCATGGCTGAAATATATTGGCACTCTACAGTCATGTAAAAAGCTGAAGCAAATATTTCACTGTCACTTTCATTAGTGCAATGAATCACAGAATGACTGGCTATGAAAACTGTTTGCAAAATCTTGGAATTTTGATTACAATTTAGACGCTAAGAAAGAAGCTCAAAGACAATGGGATGGTGAATAGCATTGGAATTTATGTAGGAATCTCTTGTTTTACTATGATTTTAAAAAAGCAAAACACTCTTGCCAGAGGTCAGCAAATAAGACCAGAGTAACTTTCATGTCAATATTACTTTATAGTCATTAGTTCACTGTTTCAGCCTTACTGCAATGCAAGTGAAATATTGATATAGCCTGGAGGAACACCATTGGAGGTAGACATTGATCCTTTTGAACCTTCACTCACTTTGAATTTCAAGCCTCCGATTAGAACTGATATATAGATATAATGGTAGACATGCAGAATCACAGGTTCTTTTTTGTCCTATCAAATATCTTATCAACAGATGCAAGCATTTTTGACCCATGTGAAATATTTCTTGGACATATATAGTAAAAACACCTTGTCATTTAGGCAGGCTATTTTCTGTATACTGTCTGTTGGCAAGGAAATACTTCCTTTAAAATATCTGAAGGCTGTTATCTGTTTTTTATCAATCCTTTTGAGACCAAATTAAAGCAGAGTTTTAGGTTTGTGTTTGCTTTGTGGATAACTTTTAAAGCTTCTAAATATTTCTGTCACCGTATTCTGGATTCCAATTTTGTCGACATCTTTTCTTATAGTTCAGTGACCAAAAAAGCAGCATTCCAACTGAAACCTCACCAGTGCCAAGTAGAGCAGAATAATTACCATCTGCATCTTACATTTTACACCTCTGTCAAATCCCACTAAAATGACTCTTGCCCTGAGTCACTATACAGGTGACGCAGATTCTAAGAGCAATTTTCCACATCCTTCCTCAGTCATTTTTCAGTACATATGTCATACAAAATATTTCAGTTTTACTGTATTTTTATGTGATTTTCTCCTGGACTGTGGTAATATATTTATTTTTATCTTTATTTTGCTTCATTTTATTGATTTATTGAGTTTTGAACAATATTTCAAATTCTATTTCTTTTGCTTAGTATGAGAAAATTACATTAAATACATGTTTTTTTTATTGGACTCAGCCTTCTTAAAAGTCACATTAAAATTATGAAAGGAAATATTGCAAGCTTACACTGTAAAACAACAAGAGTGATGTTAAGCACACTGTATTACGAACCTTCTGCAACGATTCTTATGGAAATCCCTAATGATTTATAAGAACATTCACAGTCCCTTTGGTTTATGCTTGCTGAGTGCACTCAAAGCATAACCTATTTTCATAATCCCTGCTTCACACACTCTTTGAGGATTTGCAAACTCTTGCAAGATTGTAGAATCTATTGCATTTCTTCCATCTATTGTCAATACACTATGTTGGCAATCACTGTAAATCCTTTTTCTTTTTTTAAACTCTGACCTGTGATGTTGGAAGGCTTTTGTTTAAGGGTAGCCTTTTCTTCACATTGGTCAGACTCCTGTTCACTCTACAGCCTGATTCTGCTCTCACTGAGTCTGGAGCACATTTTTACCAATACTCTCCTTCTCCCTAGTTATCTTTTCTTGACCTTTGTCTCAAGTTCCCTTAGTGACCTGTATCTCAGCGAATCAGTTGTTAGGATTGGTGTTGTAAGATACACCTGTATATAATTTTCTAGTTATTCACAAGATGTTTAAAACATTGACTTTCCTTCTTCTCAGGTGGTTAAACATATTTCTGTTTTATACTTATTTTTGGGTTGGGTTACAGTTTAATTTCTGTCTCATGTTATTACTGCTATTATTGTCTGTCTAAGCTGATTGAAAATAACTAGAAAATTAGTGCTGCAGAAACAATCATTCTCAAAAGTAAGGCTCTGTGCTGCACATTTTTCTTTTAATTGTATTTGTTTCTTCCAGAGCATTATACTGAGGGTAAAATTCTCTAACGTGGAAAAAGTCTGGTCCTCTGTCCATCTGGTTTTGATATATAAGTGAAGTCATACAGAGGTGTCCAGGAATATTTCTTTGTAGTAAAGGGAGGAAGTATGGTGTCTGTTCATGGTACAGAGTCACTTTATATGCTCCTTTATATCTTCCTTGCTGGGACGCCACGACTTTTTCTTAATTGCCAACTTTCACGGTAAATGGACAGTGATTTGGTTCTTGAAATGGAGGAGAAATTTTCTTTCATTGTAGAACAGCAAAAAGTTTTTTGCAGTAAAATTAGAAATCTTGTTGAAAGGTAAAAGATTGCTATACAGAGACTGCCATTGCAGCTGTCAGTGCTTACACCCTGTTGGGCTAAATATTCCATGAGTTAAACCAAGGCTTGAATTGAGCCTAAAAATGTTTGATTTGTTTAGGTGGCTGCCTATTTCTTGTCTATGTGTTTACTTTTTCTTTCATCTGAGGGAATGAGTAGGGAGTTCCACGTTGTTATGAGAAAATTACATCTTCCCTTTCATTTGAATTTAAATGGCCACACCTGGCAAACTTTCTAATATATATTTTCTTAATTGTGATTTTTCCTAAGTCCTTCAAGGATGTTTCCCACTTCTATATTAAAACTATTTTTTTACACACATTGAGTAGGTTTTAGTCTTTCATATAAACGAAGATTCCCTTGAAGGGTGATGTTACAGTTAATAAATTGCTCTTCTCTTACTCAAGTAACACGGCTGTTTTATGTCTTGTCTGAGCTACCTTATTATTTACACAGTCAAATTACAACCAACATAAATGTTAAAGATCTTCTGAAAACCCAGTCTCCCTGGGCATTCAAAAAGAAAACAAACAGTAAGTAACATTAAACTTGCCTTTTTTCCCTCTTTCATATGCAAATTACTCCTTCTCTGAGTACATAGTAATAAATCTTTTTTCTGATATTGTATGTTTCATTCTGTCTCATGCTATAGCTCTACCTACCTAGAAGATAGACTGAAGTCTGTGCTGATCAAAGATGAGGCGTGAAAACTCAGTAAAAATTTGAATCAAAAAAAAGTTTTGAATACTATTAGGTTACAGACTTTCCTAATTAAAATATGACACCGAAGTAGAAGTCATTTTAATTGAATCTTTGCCTTCTGGCTTCCTAAATGCAATTCAGAAATGACTTTCTGACTTTTATATTTGTTTTGGTTTAGGAATTCTCTGATTCAGTGCTCCCACTGAGACTTTCCAAATCACATGCTGCTTGCTCCCCACCCTCCCTTTCCCTTCCCCTTCCTGCTGCAGTGCATCAGAAAGGAGAGTTGGAGGCACAAAAGATAGAGGTCACAGGCTGTGATGAAACAATTTACTAGAGACATTGAGATAAGAGAACAAACAGCAACAACAACAATATTAATAACAAAACTGTACAAAATAGAGAGTGAGGTGCATGACACAGCTGCCACCATCCCACCCAAACCAGTGTCACCGTACTGCTCTGTCTGCCATGCTTGCTTGACTGGAAGCAACCCCCTCTCCTTGGAAGTGAAGATTCCCTTTTCTGCTCTGGCAATGATGTAAGATGATATAGAATAACATCTGGGCCTTAGCCACACTTGCTCCCACCTACTGCAAAAATTAACCTTGTAGCTGTAACCACAACAAGTCTACTTAACCTCACTGACAAGTATAAACAGAGCCATAGCTGAAATACCCGTTTTCCTTTTCTTCACATGCATGAAATTCCTACTTGTGTATTTTGGCTTTTGTTTCTACTGATCACTTCTTTTGTAAACTTGATTTTGATGAAACACAGTAGAAGGCAATTATTAAGAGAGGAAGCTTCAGGTCATGTAACCACATCAAAGATGCCATGTTGCAGATTATTGTTTTTGTGGTAAAACTCAACATTTCTAGGATGATACAGCTTTCCAGTGCCTGATGCTCATGAAGACACTTTTTATGTGATGCCATGTGTCAAGTCTCAGTCTAAGACTTCCACTGTGTGGTATTATTCTGCAAGGAGGCTCATGTCAAATTAAAGAACTTGAAACACAGAAAAAGAGGAAAGAATAACCTTGTGAAGAGCATAGTTTTGTTGCTTACCAGAATTAAAAAGAAGAATGTCATTGCAAGGGTATAGGACTACTAAAAAAATTATTTAAACCCACCATTTTATGTTAAATGCTAAGTAGCCTTTCTTTTAATGAGTATTATAATTACTGCAAATGCCAATAGCAATTATGAATATACACACTAACCTGAACACACAGAAAAAGAGCTGAATGTTATACCTTTTCTGAGAAATTACATGAAAACCTTTTAAATTACACATAAAATTTCACGTTCATTATTCTTTTGCTGAGCACTTTACATAGAGGTAAATTTAACACCTGCAGAATTAAAATTATAACACTATTAGCATGCTATGGAGAAAAAGTGCATGTTATAAGGAGATAAAGCAAATTACCTCAAATATATCACCTTGAACTAAAATGACCTCAAACCTAAATTAAGTTTTGAGTCATCTTTGAAGGCTGTCTCAACATGAATTTATGACAAAGTTCCTTTGCAAATAATAGGTTGCATATTCATTATATACTTGAATTTAATTTTGTGAAATTTGTACATTTGGTTATGGTCTGGACAGTTGTAGGATGAATACACTGGACATGAGAGATATTTTTTCTCTTTGAAGAGATATTAATCCAAACAAAATAAGATTAATAACTTGCCTATTTTATTTTAACATAATATGTTTTCTCCATAGAGTTTTCAGTAAGTTTTTTTTTTTTTGTGTGTGTGTATATTTCATCACAGTCCGTACTTTAACTTGAAGTCTGTAAGCCAGCACAGAAGTCCTTCAGGGAATTTTTCAGAGTTCTTCCTTACAGTTAGGCCAGATGTTTTCACTGCATGGTTTTCTTATTTCATCTTTCCACCACAGCTTCTTAAAGTATTTGGGGAATCTGTGTGTTAGAATCTCCTCCCCAAACATTTTCTAAACTCTTTGTGCATTTCATAACCTAAAAATCTCATGACACTAGTGTAAATATATAAAATCATTACAGGAGTTATTACAAAAAATGTGCTTTCTCAGGAGCTGTACTGAAAAACAGTATCTGACTGCCCTGCATAAATGTTTCTTTTATAAGTGAACCATAGCAATTTCTCATAAATTTACTCAAATTTTGGAGATTAGATATATATAATAAAATCTATTCAAATATTGATTTATTAGTTCAAAGTTTATGTACTAACAAAAAATACAGAACATTAAATTGTAGATTAAGATTTAGAAGCTAGTATTTAATAGAAGTAATACAAATCTCCAGGGAAAAACAATTGCAGCTTGGTTTAAGCAGCTATTTAGCCTCAGGTCTATTTAGCAATGACCAGAAATAAAGGCTCGATGAAGAGGGCAATATTAGGCAGTAGGTGTTTATTTCCCAAATATTTAGCTATGTTAATGTGAAAAAAATCTGAAGAATATGTCTGAAATATATGGTGATTCAATTCTATTGAAATACTTGGGTTGTTAGGTCCCAAGATATTTTGTGAGTGGATGTTTTCATTTCCAATCAAATTTAAAATTTGGATCTTAAGAACTCTTATTCAGATTCTGCCCAGCATTTGAGATGCATAAAATATCTGGAACTGGAGACCATCAGTGGTCTCCATGATGCTCACTGTTCACCCAAAGAGTTAACAGCAATGAGAGGTGAGATTATCCAGTCCACTATAAATTTCATTGGGAATGGCAGACTCAGCACAGATCCTTTTCACTGGCTGGGACTACTCCAGCCAGCTTTATAGGAAAGCCATAATGGGATCACTACACAGAAAGCAAAATAGATGTAAAAAACTAAAATCTTCCCACCTTCTTAATTTTTAGGATGCTTGCATTGGATATAGGAGTCACAGGTTCAAGTCCAATTTAATGTTTCAATCTCCATTTTTTAGTATTTTTTAAGAAAAACTGCTATAATATTTTCTTATTTAAGTCTTCAATAAAATGTCTAAGAAGAGAATTTGTTTATGTCTGCTATCAAAATTTGTAAACATATATTCCTACATCTACAATAAATGTTGTTACTATTGTACCTACAGAAGATCTATCAACTAGTGAAAAATTTAAGAGCAAACATAGGTCCTATTTTCAGAGGAAGATCCAGCATGACATGGCATATTCTTAGTTAGCTGGCTACAGCTATAGTATATGACAAGTTAAAACCCATCAGCCTGCTGCTTTATTTCTAATTTCACATTTTCATAACTGTATTTTGAAAGTGCCTGTTTTTTGTCCACATGTATTTACAAGACTTTATCAGGACATCCTGGACTGCTGATTACACAAAGTGAGTCTGAGTTCTGTATACCCTCACAGAAAAAACATGGTGTGCAGTGCTTCAGCCTGCTGTCCTGCCTGCCACCTCCATTTCCAGCATACATGGATGCTCAGTTTTATTGTAGTCCAAAAATGAAATAAATTGTGTTCAAAACTGAAATGATCTGCTGAATTTTAGTATAGAGAATTGTTTTTGTATACAAAATGTCTGTGTATTAATAGAAGAATTCTTTTCTAGGACAGATTTTGTATTCTGGAAGATATAATTCATAAAAATAGTTTGTTTTCAGCAGAAATCCAAAACATAGCCCCATACCTGCCACCACGAAGAAAATTAACTCCATCCCAGTTGACACCAGTACAGGGATTTTCCTAAGTCACAGAAAAAATTCTTTATCATCCTCCATATTGATATACAAGCCAAGAAAAATCATAGGAAGAAAGATTAAATTCTTGGAGGAGTGAGATTCTTGAATGAAATGGGTTTCTAAATGTCCTGTACTTAAACAAATATTTTAATAACTGTCAGCATATATTTTGTTTAAGCAAATATGTAAACAATTGAAAGAAAAAAGTAAAATCAGGGAGATCTTCTGTGTTGCTAGAAAACTCTTTTGGTGCCTATGACTGTGCTGGGTTGTACATAGAAAAATTTCTAGGAATTGACCATTCAGGCATGGTGTCCAACATTCAACAGATGAAAAGGATTCAAAAAGTAGGAGTTGCCCAAACTTTCCTAAATGGAATCAGGGACCTTACCTGTGACACTGCAATCTTGATATCAGTATCTGTGACTCTCACAAACCAGTCCTATGGGGAACACTGTTAAAATGTGACATCTTCACAGGCAAAACTCAGATTTTCAGACTTTGAATGCAAACTCCTGCTTTGATCCTTTCCTTCATTTACCTAAGCCATGGTTTGTTTATTCAGAGGCATTATTTTGAGTACAATTATCATATCATAATTATTATTAATCTGAAACATAATTTTTATCTCATCAAAAGCATTTCTCCCCATCCAGCTGGCCTTAAAATGCTTTGCTAGGCTGTAACTAGAGATGAATAAAACAAGAATCAAGGTGATAAGAATTAGTGAAGTGAGCTCAAGTCACAGATATCCCAAGTCAGACATAGATTACTTTAGATATGGAGGAATGTCTCTAAAACGAGCTCAAGTCAAACAGATAAGCTGAGTCCATTTACAATGAGTAGTTATCCTGTAGCACTTAATGCTACTAGAGAATTTTTGTTCTTAGCAACACACTTCCTCAGACCTTTCCATTAAATTCATAGGAAATAATCTAGAGTTTTACTTGAAAAAATGAAATATTGTGTGTTAGATGTTTTGCTAATAAACCTTTTGCACTGCATAAAAACCTACATCCAGAAATAGGCTGTTTTGATGCCACATACATCTGTGAGTAATAAGTTACTGAAAGAAATTCACTGAAAATTAAGCACTTCACTATCAGGCAGACCTGAGTCATTTGGCTCTGTTTATTCCTTGCGTTCAAACAATACATTTAGAAAACACGAGTAGGAATAATCTTTTCTTTTAAAGAGCAAGCTTTTGAGATCTCAAAGCCTAATAATGTATATTAACTCTGACAGTCATATAGGAATAATCAAATTAGAATTCTAGTACTGAAACATAATGGTATTATATATTTTGTTATGGGGACTACTGATGTTTAGAAAAAATTCTTTAATGATTATTTTTCTGCAAGATATTTAAGATTAAAGTCAAATAAATATTGTAACAATCATTGTCAGCTTGCAATAAATATAAATGAAAATTATTGTATTTTATTGTATTTTTCCTCATTAAAAATAAAACTTAGGTTAGAGAACAGCCATTGAATCAAAGATATTTTCCTGACATGAGTATATGTCCACGACTAGATGTAGGTATGTACTAAACTTTCACCACAAAAGAGAAAAATATTCACTGAACAGAACAGCAATTATTTAGTAGTTCTCATTTCATAACTACAGTTTCAGTGAAAATAGAACTGTCAACATGAGGCATGCCTTCAAGATGTTTTAGGAAGTTAGGGAGGTGCTACTAAATTTTACAAAAATTTGCAATGGTAAAAAACTGTGAAATAATGTTAAGCTAGGGTTAGAGGTTTTCTTGTTGATAAGAACTGGCTTTTAGTAACTGCCTTCCCTTTCACAAACTAATTATTTAAGCATTTAAAAAACTGCCTAAATGCTGAAATGTTCTATTAGCTGAAAAGATGCATGATAATTTCATAATAATTGGGGACCTCTTGTCATTTTTTAATTACTTACATGATAGCAACTACAGGTGTGAATGATCTAATACTGACAGATGCTGTTAACATTGACCTAAATGGGTTCAAGACCACAGGAGGGAATTTTAATATTCTCTGTGAATGTTGCTCAGAAGGACTACTTTTAACAAAATTAGTGTGGAGGGGATTTTTGTT
>WEIU01007367.1:9649-20406 GCA_013389925.1 Aegithalos caudatus | reverse complement strand
ATTTATAGTAGAGGTATTTCTGCCAGCTTTTTTTAGATATTGAAGGACAACCCTTGATTTTAAAGACTGTAACAGATGAAGGTTTAGTATGACTTCTTTTGCAGGATGCAGAAAAAACCTTATGCACACCTTGATATGATTTCAGGTGGTTGCTTAGTCTTGGCTAACAGACAAACTCCCACACAGCTGCCCTCCACCCACCTTTGGGAAAGAAGACAGTGGAGAAAACAGGGAGAGCAGGAATCTCAGGGGTTGGGACAAAAATGAGGAGCTCACTTACAACTTAACATTGCAGGAAAAGCAGACTTGGCTTCAGGAAAATTGACAATATGTATTGTCAATTAAATAAATATTTAGTTATAGATTTGGGTAGTGAGAAACAAACATTGTGTCTTTTCCTGTTCTGTCTCTTTTCCCAGTCTCACCTTCAGTCCTTCACTCCAGTCTCCTGTCCTCCCCACCTTGCTGTTGCCACTGGCCTGTTGGTGGTCTTTTCAGTAAGNCACAAGGGTATTACTGTGGAATGTCAGTGACAAATAAAGAAGAGCATACCTCATGAAGGGTTCCAGAGACCTTATGTTATATCAATGGATATAGTTGAGAATAGAGACACAATTAGTCAGTGTCACCCTCATGCTGAAACATGCAGGAAGTTTCAGCATTCAGGGTTGTATGTGTGGTCTCAGCAGAGCCATATGGAGAAAGATGATCACCTTCCTGCTCTGTTGTACTGCCATTTTGCTTTGCAAGCTGGTGTTTAAATTGCTGCCCACACACTACTCATTTGGGTGTCAGTACTGAATATGTTTATGCCAACTCTGTTTCAGTTTATTATTCCTTGGAGGTATCTGCTTACATTTTCTATAGTGAGATCTCAGGACTAAACAAATTCATGTTACAAACACAACACAATGAAAACTGCAAATCATAAAAAAACAAAGCAAAAATGGTTGAAATGTATCTTTACTACAAAAATCCTTCCTGAATAATTACTGGCATAGAAAATGTTCCTTTGATGGATTCATGGCAAATTTCATTTTGTAGGACCCTATGTTTCTTTCAAATCATCTGAGACAGGCACCTCTGTAGAGATTTATTGTTCTTCAAAACATTTCTGGCTCATTTTCATGGAATTAAATGAATACTAATTATAATTTTTTTGGTCATTCTGCTATTAGAACACAAATCATTGTCTCCAAATCTTCATCAAGATTTATGATGATTTGGCATTGTCATCTCTAATTGGGTTTTATGAAAAGTGCTATTCTGAGAATTGCCAGTACATCATGCCAATGCATGCTCAAACCATACTGTTTATGCAATGACATAGCCAATTCAGGTAATGTCATTGACAATAAACTGTCATCTGTTTCAGTAATCTGTAAAAGAGCATCTTTTCTATGCAAGATGTTCTATGCAAATAAGTTACATTCTTTTGTGTTTACTATATTAATAGTAGAAATGAATAATTTCATATTTTGCAGCATATATCAGAAGGAAAAATCTACTATGTTGATCGGTAAAGGTTAGTTTTAATTTTTTTAATACTTAAAAAATTATCTAAAGAACTAGACCTTAAGTTAGCTATGATAACTTAGGCATGACAAAACCAATAACATTGATTTTATTAAATTACATCATGAGATAATAATACTCCCCCCCCATTTATTATAGGTTATATTATTATATTATGAAAAAGTGGCTATTTACTATTCAGGGGCCCTCAGTATGAACACAATAATTTAATTTATCAGTTGATTACATAAAAACAAAATGGCCTCATTAAATAGCATAAGGAATTCCAGACCACATCTTAGTATCTATGTAATATCATAGATACAGTACCTTAATGAAGATTCAGGGACACACATTGCTGAAAAATGCAGTTTATTGCACACATAACAAAAATATTGACCATTATGGTACACGAAGATAAAATTTAATTTCTTGATGGTACTGAATCACAGGAAAATGAGGAGAGAGAGTAGGAGAAAAAAGTTAAAAGACTGGCAGAAAAGAAGAAGGCAGAAAGGAGAAAAATTATTTTAATAAGTGTAAATAAATAAAATTTAGAATTTTGACCAGTTCTTATCTAGTTTAAAGTCAAACATTTATGGTAGAGGTATTTCTGCCAGCTTTTTTTAGATATTGAAGGACAACCCTTGATTTTAAAGACTGTAACAGATGAAGGTTTAGTATGACTTCTTTTGCAGGATGCAGAAAAAACCTTATGCACACCTTGATATGATTTCAGGTGGTTGCTTAGTCTTGGCTAACAGACAAACTCCCACACAGCTGCCCTCCACCCACCTTTGGGAAAGAAGACAGTGGAGAAAACAGGGAGAGCAGGAATCTCAGGGGTTGGGACAAAAATGAGGAGCTCACTTACAACTTAACATTGCAGGAAAAGCAGACTTGGCTTCAGGAAAATTGACAATATGTATTGTCAATTAAATAAATATTTAGTTATAGATTTGGGTAGTGAGAAACAAACATTGTGTCTTTTCCTGTTCTGTCTCTTTTCCCAGTCTCACCTTCAGTCCTTCACTCCAGTCTCCTGTCCTCCCCACCTTGCTGTTGCCACTGGCCTGTTGGTGGTCTTTTCAGCAAGGAACCAGGCAGTGCAGGAAGAGGGGATTACAGTCAGTTCATGCTAGTTTCTCTCTGTTATTCCTTCCTCCTCAAACCTCTCCTCAGTTTCAGTGCAAATCCTGTGGGAGATTTAATATGAAAAGTAGATCCAGCTAACAAGAAGAAGACAAGCACATAGATAAATAGAGAAAATTGGAAAATAAATAGAGTTTCTAAATAAAACACATTAAAAAACCCACAAAAAACTCAAGGAGAATGTTTTATGAAATGGAGACAGAGAAAGGAAAGAAGCAGTGAAATGGAGACAAACAAACAGGAATTCTAGTAAAATGATGTACTAATCATATGTGTAATTAATATCTGTGTTTTAGGCACATGTCAGAGTAGGAATCTGAGAAAAAAAAATGTAATGATTTTAAATCAGTGGTTGCTTTTGACTTTTTGAGAATAACATAATTACATAAATGCTTCACGTCCTTTTTTTCTTTTTTTTTTTTTTTAAGATGAAATCTGTGAAGCTCTAACTGCAGTCCTTAATAAGCTAAACAGTTTTCCTAAGACATCTGGGGAAAACAAAATTAAAATCCTAAAGGTGATAATTAGACAAGCACAGTGATTTGTCTGATGTAGCCCACTGCAAATATTAGAAATACCATAAAATCGTGCCAAGAGCACAAATGAAAAGAAAGCTTTAGTCTGCACTTTAGAACATTTAAATCCCCTAGAATTGATGAACTATCAAATTACTGCACTAAAATTCTGTGGCTTTCTCATTTGGAAGAACAAACAAAACATGTTATACAGGATACCGTAGGATAGTGTATAAGCAAAACTACATTGAAATTCAGGCAGTTATACATGTACAGCTTTAAAAAGTACCTTTTCTATGTCATGGTTTAATTCTGGCTGGCAAAGAAATACCAAACAGCCTGTCACTCACTGCCCCCTTACTGTGGAGCAAAGTCAGGAGGATTCTACTGCCTTTTCATTTGGTAAAGCTGGACTCTGATTTTAATTTTTAGGCTTCAGTTTTCCCATTTGAAATATAGTATGACTTAAACTTCTACATAAATATACTGCCCATCTAAAATTTTTTAGACAAGAATCAGTTTCTGCAAGGCCTCATCTTTTTATTGTCTAAACTAGCATACCAGGAAGCCTAAACATGCACTGTTTTCAAATTATCTACAGAGGAAAATACCCTCTTTTTTTTTTTTTTTTTTTTTTTTTTTTTCCTTGTATTTTCATTTAATTTTCTCCTGTGATTCTGACTCATTAGGACTGTCTGGTGAAAATGTCGACAGGTGCTTCTTCAAAGTTTTTCTGCAGAACAAAGGAACAGGAATTTCTTACTGCTGGTGTAAGTCAAATATATTTATGTTATCAGCATACCAAGTACTTAGTGTTGCTGTTCATGTGTAGACTTTTATAAGTCTGCATTAACAAAGTTAGAAATTCTTACGTGGTATCTCCCCATTCTCACTGAAAATTATTGACATTTCCTGCACTACATAGTGAGATTAACTTGTGTACAGGAATAAATAATTCTCTGAAGACAAAGTGTGAGAAAAATACACTTGAAGGTTTTTTCCCAGTTTGGAGCAAGCCTGCTCCATCATCAGGGCAGTAAAACAATGAAGTAAAAAAAACAAACCAAGAAAAAAACAACAAAAGTGCCAAAATAAAAGCAATAGGGAACACCACACTCTAAGCAATTACAGAAAATGAGAGAACTACTAAAAGAGAATACCTATCTACTTATACTGACATGTTGGAATGAGCAAAACCAATCACCATTTCTTCATAGTGTATTCCTGTTTATTAGATCCTGTGATCTCTTATTTTTTGATGCTTTTTTCTGGCCTATGGTATGTATGGTTTTTTGCTGCATTGTATATTTACGAGAACAATGTTTGTTGTATTACCTGGAAAAAGTTTCAAGTGGCTATTTTGGGGCTCATTTTACCAGGTGTGTGAGGACAAATCAAAGGTTTTACTGAACAGACTCCAGCAGTGTACAGACACCTTCCATATTCAGAGGTGCCCTGGAGCTGTGTTTAACTTTAAAAAATTATCTAGGTCCCATAGAAAAATGATGTGCTGAAATGGAGTGTTTGATTCTGCCTTGTAAACAAAGGTGTCTAGTGCTGTCTGAGATGACCTGAGAGATTTAAGTGTGCCTGACATATCTGACAAAGAGCCTACAGGAGATATGTGCCACTCTGGACTCATAGATGGACATCAGGAAGGATATCCTCAAGCAATTCAAATGGATGTCAACTTCTTGTCAACAAACAGTCAGCAAGGAGCAAATGAACTGAACCCATTGTGTCAATACCTGAAATTACACTTATGGAGAGGTTAGGCTCTGAGCACTTTCAAATATATAAGAGGTGTGAAATGTGGAAATGTATGCTTCTGGAAGAGAACCAATTTTTGTGAAATATACAGAGTGACAGAAAATGATGGTGTGAAGAGTAATTTAGAAAGAGAGGCTAATTCTGTACATCTGAAGTGTTTCAGAGTTTGAAAGATTTGGGATTAAGGGAAATTAACCACCACTAGACAAAGAAAAAATAATCCCCAAAGCAGTTTTAAGTACTCAGTGAAAAGTGACATAGAGAGGATGTTAAAATGACTCTAAACTGCCGCTATTACCATTCTGATGGAATGAAAAATATGAAACTAAATTTGTCTCCCCAGGACAGACTGATACAGTAGCCCTGATGAAAGAGTGTCAAACTTTATTTAGTACAGTTTCCTTAGAAACAAATTTGGCTGTGAATTTTTGAGTATCAGTGGCTCATAGCTGTTCCTTTTCTTCAGTTGCTGTAGGGGTCATGGAGGAGAGACCTTTAGGCTTGCAGAACATTTGGCTGAAAATATTATGGTATTCTTCCTTAACTAAACCAGTAAAAAGAAAAGCTAGTTAATGAAGAATGATAGCTTTTGTTTTGTCTTTCTTTTTCCCATTACATTGGCAGCATTTTTTTTTTCAAATTAAACTTGAACTAAGCCAAAGAAAGAAGTGGAGTTTGAGAGAGATTCTCATCAGTGTATTTGTCCTCTAATATAAGTCTAAATTTTATAGATTATGTGAAATAGGTTTTCTAGTTTATTTGTGAGTTCCTCTCAGAAATAGTAATTGTTCACATGTTTTACATAGGAAATGAAGTATGTAACTTTGCAGTATTTACTGATAAACATAAAAAAATGAAACACAAACCCACTTGAAATTTTATGGTATTCTATGTCAGTGCCTTGTATTGTCCAAAGCACACTGTAAAATATGCAGTGTTTGTTACTTTTTTCAAAGACCAAGTCTAAAGAAGAAATGAACTTCAAAAGTGGAGTGGAATAAAAAGTGATATTTTGAATACTATCTATCTCATAATACCAGCAGAGAAACCAGAATTAATTCTCCAAGCTTCAAAATAATTTGTTAAACTTCTACCAGTTCAAACTAGTGAAGGACAAATGTGGAGAAAAACACTCTGAGATAATGTACTCCAAATGACATATCATTAAGAAAGGATAAATATTAAAAAAAGGATTTTTAAAACTGAGAAATCAATGAATTCTTTTGCAATGACTGTAAAGTTATATCCTTCAGAATTGGTTTACACAGTTTCAAACTGTTTGGAGACATAGACAGTTGAGAAATACATCAGTTTTCAAATAAAATCTTGGTTCTGAAATGAAAGCACTTGCAAAAAGTGTATAACTTTAAAAGAATCAGTGAAACACAAGGAACCTATAGACAGGTTTTCCTTATTGTGTATAATAAATTGTGACATAAAATCAAAGTAAATGAAGTGCTTTTGTAATATTTTTGATGCTTGAATTTAAAGAAATAAATATTTTACTTATTGCAATGCATTGCTTAGACATTTGTCATTCTAAGTGCATCATTCAAATGGGCATTGAGGGTAATACACTAAGACCACTCCTAGCCAGGAAAGAGATTCCATGGAATTTTTCAATAGAAAATAAATGTTTATGCTCTAGTTCCAGTCAGATTTACATTTTCCTTTTATATTCTACAGTTACAAACTTTTGACCTTGCCAAGGAAGAAATATTTCTCCATTTCTTTTTGTGTAAACTGGTTTATTGGGCTATGGCAGATCAGATGCACATTTAGTCTAACAAATACTAGGATTTCATTACTAGACAGAAATACATTATATGCTTGGGATATTTGGACAGGAAATTACTACTTAGCTACTAAATGCTATTAAATTGTTCCTGATTTTAATTGTATATATTTTAATTCTCCTAAATATTCCAGAATGCGTGAACTTAAGCTAGATTTCCTCTAACTTATTTGTACATGTTATTATTTTAGAAGCAGCTTTAAAAACACGTGCAGAATCTATTCTCTATTTCTGACCAGCAAATCTTTGCATGGTTTTGATAGTTTGTAAACTTGGTAGCTTGTGTTTAAAACTGCTATTTAGCTGGACCTAAAACATCTGCACAGGGCCGTGAACAAATTCTGTTGCATAAATGAAGACACATTCAGAAACTTCTTAAACAAGAAAAGAGGGTATGGGAGAAATTGTTCCATGCAAGAGCACCCTTCCAGGACAGGAGTGTGGTGGTGTAAAATAGAGAAGTGCTCACCTTACTGCCTCTCCCAAAGTTGGGGTCCTGAGGGTACAAGGTACAAATGGATCTGTCTGGCTCTCCAGCTCCAACCCATTGGGAGACCCATCCCAGCTGCCAGCCTGGGGTTGCCCGTTTCTGACGCAGGATGCCTTGGGATGCTGCTTTTCAGATTCACCACCAACTTGCCCAGCCTGCCTTCAGGAGGGTTCCTTGGCTCCTGACAGCCTGGAGTGGAGAGCAAACCCAGCAAGAAAGTCGTCATGGCACAGTGTATTCTTCTGCCACTCCTGCTCTGTCATCAGTGTCTTACATTGCACAAACGTGTGTAAACCACACCTGTGTGTACATCCAACTTGTCTGAAATCAGAGACATGAAGTCTAGAAAGCACAGATGGCTTCAAATATTACTACCTTAAATGTATTTCCATAGAAATTGGGAGAAACAACTATTCCTGTAAATCACCTTTGCAATTCAATAACACAATGTGAATTTTACCATGTAATTAAAACAAAAAATCAAAGAGCTGAAATATAGGTTTTTTAGAATTTGAAAAAATTTCTATAATGTAAATGCACCTGCTTGTACACATGCAGAATGATGCTTAAGACCAGACCACACACTTAGGGTCCCTGCTACATTCAATGATTATGGTTGTAGAAATTTTAAGCATTTGTGTAGAAAGCAAAGAGAAAATGAGGTAAAGTTCTTATGAATAAAGCTAAAAACCCCCCAAACTAGGTAGATGTATATTATTTTCCTGTCTAGTGATTCTCTTCTGAATAAAGTTCTGTCTGACAATATTTGCAATACTTTAACACAGGGAAGGGACTTGAAATCATATTTTCAGAATTTATGGGTTCTTTCATTGCATTTTAAACTAATTCAGCTTGCGCTTTGAATATATCTTAGTGTATTAAAATTCTTAGGGAGCTAAAATACCAAGTTGATTCTTTTGCATGCTTGACAAAGAAAACCAACAAAACAATTTTTTTCTTAATTTTGGTTCACATCTCTACTTATAAACATAAGAAATGGAAAAACTAGTACCATCTAATTTCAAGCATCTTTGTGGAAATGCATTTGTATGTCTAGGAAGTGTTTTGATGTTATAATGGTAGTTTTTAAAAAGATTTTACGAAAAACTGCAAATTAATGACTTTTATATGAAATGCAGTTTTGGATAATACATAGGAAAAAAGGTCTACTTAAAGAAATCTTGAAAAAGTGGACAAAAAGGAACAAACAAAATTAGTATATGCAGTAGGAAAAACAATAATTACATTTAAATGACACAGGAGGAAAAACTAAAAATTATTAAGAATTTTCCTGTTTTTCATCCGTTTACAGCTCAAATTTCACTTTAACATTCTTACAAAGTAGAATCAAGTAATTTAAATTAGTCCATCAGTATGAAGAAAATAAAGCTTTTTAAAGCTCTTAATGGAATTAAATTAAAATATAATTCTGTTAAAATTATTATTTACAGAAATATTTTTCATAGTTTCTAAAGTCAGTCATCTGGCAATATTAAAAAGAATAGTTGACTCTCCCTCAAAAGGTACCAATTTGAATTTCAAAATCATAGGAATATTTTATAATTGCTTAAGTTTGAACATTATTTCAGTTACCGGCAATCAGCTGTTTAAAAATAGTGTCCCTAAATCATAGATCTATATTTTTCTGGGACATTTTCCCCTTAAAAATTGACTTGACATTTAAAACATCAGTTTTTCCACAATGTGCATTCCATCTGCAATTATGCTGCAACCCACTCAGCTCTGTCCTTGCAATAGAAATAAAAATATTTAAAAAATACCTACAGATGGATTAAAAAGGACAGCTGTCCAGCACACACACACAAAAGAGAAAAAGATAAAAAGAACAAAAGAAAGAAAGGTGATTTAAATAACCAGGCATTCTTACAGACACCCATTACACCGTAGGGTGTGGACTATAGTATTTGAGCAACAAAGGCATATTACACACTGAAGTCTCTTCCTTTGGGTAATTATAGGCACCAACATTAATCAACCTCTCTTGTATACAAGAATGCTAACATAGTGGCAGCAGTCATTTAATATTATCTCATATGCTTTATCTGTAACATGGAAGAGCAAATTAGTGAGAGTGCTTTTGTCCTTTATTGTAAATGGATAAAACCTCATGTTAGGGAATGAGGATAAAAGGCCTGGCTTACCTTGCTTGTAAATTTTATTTGGATAGTAGCCATTTCACAACCCCTAATGCTTCATGGATCATGGTAGATGTGTTTGATCAACCTGTTTACACGTAAATTTTATACTTGTTCAGTTTCTAGCATGGCTCTTAACTTACAGTGGCATACAGAGGGAATGAGAGCAAGAAAACCTGCAGTGTGTTCTGGGACCCTGTGTCTACCTACACCAGTTGTGGTACCTGGGCCAGCTTGTTTAAAAGGTTTTTTAATTCTTCTATTCTACAGAGCCACTAGTTACGCAACTTATGGAGATATAATCTCCACTTTACCTTCTTGCTACTGTATTGATTTGTAAATCTCATCATGCAATTTATGAATTCATATAAAAACTGAAAAAACTGGAAAAAACTGAAAATGTAGCTCCAAGGAAATTTACATATATACAAGAATTTTCATGAGCAATGCAAACTTTTGTTTAATTGATTCTGTGCTTTCTATTTGCATTCACCTACACTGAAGAAGCTTTAATATTTTCAGTTGCTGTAGAGATTATAACATCTTTCTTTTGCATATGCTCATGCATTTATTATTTTACAACAAAAATAGAAACAACAAGAATAATAAGCAAAAGAATAACAAGAATAACAATAATAGTAGTGCGGTACAATCATGCTGAAGCCTTTACCTCAAAGGAGATATTTGGATTGTCTCTCATGCAGTCACCAAATAAGAATTTTCATAAAATCTGTACAAATTTAGGCTGAAATATGTTTGGAATTCACATACATATTAAAACCTGAGAGGTAGAACCTGAGAGACAAGATGTGGTACATAGAAAATAAGAAACTAGTCTAAACTGTACAGAAACAATTCATCAATTTTGTTTTCTACTGAAAAGTTTTAAAATCACATCTGACTTTATTAACATCTTGAAGAAAACTTTCATTGCAAGCTAAAATATTAAAGAAGAACATCCCTAAAGTGCTGCTGAATAAGCATGAATTTTCTTGCTCTAAGTTGCTTGTCTAATTCAGAAGGTGGTGGCAGACAGCCAAACTTCTTTCCTAGATGTTAAGACTATACCATAAAGTATCCTTAATGTAGTTTTCAACTCTTCTGTTTATCTCCCTGGGGATAAAAGAACCTACTGTTTTGAAGTGTCAGATTTTATACTGGGTTGCAGTGAGTTATTTTTATTTATCTTCCATTCTATATTTTTCTGAGGCATATATAAAAGTAATCTTCAAAGAGTTATTCCTACTATTTCAGCTTTTTTCATATTTAAGTTTTGTTTTGAAGAAAAAAAAAACATGTATAGCTTATGTCCTGGTAATTATACTCAGACTACGCATATCTTTTGTTCATCTTTTTTTTTTTTT
>WEIU01007366.1:129627-155153 GCA_013389925.1 Aegithalos caudatus | reverse complement strand
TTTGAGAATGGGATCTCAAGAGGTGCTTTCCAACTTAAACGACACTGTGATTCTTTAATTTGGCCCGAGCTAGCAGTGTGCTCTGGCAGCACTAAAGACCAGCATTGAGGTGAGCAGAGATGCACAAGGAAATGACTGGAGGAAATAGTCACGTGTTGCAATAAGGAAAATTGCAGTTTTGTCCGAGGAAAAGATCTCTTTTAATGTAACTGGTGTTTCCATGAGATTATGGACTCTCTTTTCTCCCAGAGGTTCAAAATTCATCTAGATGAAGCTGTATGATTGAACTTTAAAATTGGTCCTGCTTTGGGCAGGAGATTGGACTAAATGACCTCCGAAGTTCCCTTACAGCCTGAAATGTTCTCCGAATCTGCAGATTACTCTTGTGAATAAAACCTGTGTGTGAGACTGAAACAAAGGTGCTTAAATTCCTGGGGTTTTCCTTCAGTGGAGAACAATATTTTTATTGACAGTAGGTACAATGCATAGTGCAGGTTTGTATCACTTCATGACCCATATCTCTGCTTAAAAAATAGCAATCAAATCAGCTACTTTAGACTTCACTCACCTTAATTAAAAATTCTCTTTTTTGAGAGACTTCCTGAACTTTGAAAAATCAGAGAAGCACAGAACCACAGGATGTCTCAAGTTGGAAGAGACCCATAAGGATAATTGAGTCCAACACCCTGCTTATCTCAGGAGTACTACTAAAACTAAACCATGAACTGAGAGCATTGTCCAGATGCTCCTTGAGCTCTGCCAGGTGTGGTGCCACAACCACTTCACTGGGAAGCCTTTTCCAGGGATGGATCACACACTGAGTGGAGAATCTTTTCCTCATGTCTAGTCTGAATTTCCCCAGAGCAGCTTCGTTCCTTTTCCTCGNTTTTTTTTTTCTCTGAATGCTTCATGCCATGTTTCTCTGAAGATTTGTGTTTCAAGTCAGAGATAGTCAGAGAATATAAACCCTCTCAAAGTAGCAGTCATTCCCACTGAGTTAAGGAGAATTTCTTTCAACAGTTTGATCTTTTAAGACTTTTGATGCATAAAAACTTCTGCTTCTGTCTCATTAATGTGGGTTGTCCATGGGCAAACATCAACTTTTTAATAAAGAAGCTCTGAATTTAGGCTTCTTTTCTTCTCTGGAATAAGGAGAATTCCAGTAATTATGACTCAGTGCCTTTTTTTGTTTTATTTGCGTTTGTGTCAGAAGAAAAAAAAAAACAACAGTGTTTGTTTCAATTGCCTACATAAAGCAAAGAACTTCAATATACTGTTCAGTAGTTACTTATTTTGGGTTATCGATCATAAGTGAACCTCTGGCTTCTAAAAGGCAAGATATATAAAACCATTCATCATTCCATGAGAACAAGAGTGATCAGCTTATGGAACTAGGAGCACAGCTTAGTGGCAGAACTTGATTGGGGGAAAAGAAAGAACAATGCAAAGTTTTCAATTATGATCAAGTTTAAAAGAGCACAGACTCAAAATATTAATACATTTTTAACAATCATAAATAAAAACTACTTTGAGTCAAGAATCACTCTTGCTGATTATAGTTTCTCACAGTCTAAATTTGATTTTATAGTAGAGAGTTTTCTCAAAAAGCTTTCTCACTCTACAGGAATGAGAGAGTCATGTGAGTTCCTTATATATTGCTATCAAAAATACACATTTCCTTCTTGAAAAGACAAGTTTGAAAATGAGAATTTTTAAAGGTCTTGGGATCTAAAAAAGTAAATAAAAGAATCTTGTATAGAACAAGAATTCAAATCTTACATTTCATACTAATCACTTGGTCACGGGAATCTTACTTTGATACAAAAGTCAGTTACTGCATATGTGATGGAATATGAATGAGTTAATTCACAGGACTGTGAGATAGATTTGTACAGTCTTGAGCTTGTCTTTCAAGGGTTAATGTTGTACCAGAGGTTATTTTGATATTTAAGCCTGAGTTGTACTCAAGAGAAAAGAGAGTTGATGTGAGGGCTGAGTCCAAGGGAAGAAATTGGTGGTGCCTTGGAGGATGCACGTTGCCCTGGTTAGCTGCCCAGACCTGTGGTTGTTTCTAGAACAGTTTCTAGGAAACTGATTTCCAGTCTCTTCCCATTTGTGAATGTATCCATTGTTTTTCCTTAAGAGCATGGACGTTGGTAACGAGAAATTAAACAGGCTGAGAAAATCAGACCAATTGATAGTTACCTTTGGCAGACTAATCAAAAACAGCACTGGCACTCCCAGCTAGGTGAATATCTTAGGTTAAAATGTTCTAAGGCTGTGCATTGTTCATCTTTCCTTAGTTAATTTATCTTTCCTTTTAATTACTGATTGCTAGGAGGTTTAGCATTGTAAGGCTGCAGCGCTGCAGCTTTTTTTAGGCATGCCATGTTGTTCTACCATCAGCCTGTCAGTTTTCCTCATTGGATTTCCCTCCCACCCTCAGCTCTCAAAGTGATTTGGTGTGAGGAAAGGAGCATTATACATGTGCTAATGGCAGGAGACAAGAAGCAAAATAATTTGCCTTCAGTCACCCAGTAAATCAGGCAGAAATCTTGGAATAGCATGGTGATTCTCTCTCATATTTCTGTTCCTTAAAGGCTTTAGTTAAATGCCTACCAGCAAAGGCTCTAAACAAATTAGATTGGTGTTCTCTTCAGTTGTCAACTAACCCACTGTTAAATGTCAAAGATTATAACTATAGCTATATATGTAGCAAGAGAGGAACTCTGATGACCCTTTTTCATGGATATTTGAGGGGGGGGGAAGATTGTGTTCTAAACAAAATTTTAAAATAAGTCTGTATATTCACTAAAATGAAAGAGAGAAGAATTGTGATTTCATGCTATTAATTAAAAACCTTGAAAACTGGTATTGAGAAACACTGGTATTGTGTGCAGTATACCTGAGACACTCAAAGGGAAGAAAGGGAGGAGAGGAAGCAGAAGTGAGTCCCTACCTGAGAGCTGGATAGATAACAGACACCCATGGGCTGTGCTTTGCCTCTGAGAAAAAGTCTGAAGCCCAGATCTTTCCAGGGGCAAGCACACAGTTGTTACCCATTTGTGTCCATTTGTAGCTCTAGATTGCTTGCCAAAAACTGATTTGAGAATGATACTATGGGGCCTTTTCAAATTAATGTCAAAAGCCCTTCCCAGGAGAGATCATGTTCTTTACAAGTGTGTCATGTGCCTCTAATACAGCTTGGGAACTGGCTTTATTCCATCATCCTTATATATCAAAACAGAAGTGTGTCTGCTCTGTGATTAGCTGCCTTAGTCCCTGTTAACTTCTGATCTTCTACTAAGCCTATCAGTACCAGGTCTATGTGCCTTGCAATGGCACACGGCTTGTTCAGGATGTTATTATAATTACGGTGCTGCCACAAAACACTGATTCATATCTGCACTGTTTACAGGCCTCTGACAATGCTATTAGTTCAGTACATAATTTAGCAGTAAGTTAATAAAGAGACATTCACCCTATTAGGCAAAACATGCTTGCTTTGCAGACAGTCATAAATTAGATCATGAATTATTGACTGTTCGCTCTGTCCTGGTTTGTGTTAGGAAGTTTGATCTTATTAACTCTCTCTGTGTAGCTGTGTGTATATCTTTTGAGCTACTGTGGTATTGATAAAAAAGAATTACCATGGGCAATCTACATGAAAAAGGCAGATCACAAAATCTAAATCTGATTTTCAAATGTTATTTTCAAAGTTGAACATGTCTCACCATGGCTCATGTTTTAAGTTAACAACTTAAATGTCTTATCATCAATGGAATATTTGACCACATAATTTTGTTTTCTGTTGCCCGCACCATTTTTCCTTTGTTGAATCCTTCTTTCTCTCTTTTTCCTATGTGAAGTTTGCACTGTTTGTTCAGTATTTCAGATCCCTAGTGTGTCTCTGAATTGGTTTGTACTGTATTATTTAATGTTATTTATATTATGCTTTTACAATTTTGAAAATAAGGTGGTAGGCTGAAAAAAATCTTATATGATATACAAGGAAAGTAAAACTATGTTTAAACAGCTGAATTGTCACACAAAGAGAATGGAAGTTAATGAGTAATAAAAGGCACCTCTCTGGATTGTGGCATTTGAAACTGATGAATTTGAGGAACCTCTTTATAGACACCAGTGCTGGACATTTTTATAGAAGTTTTCTTTTGTAACACAAAGCATCAGTGTCTTCCCCTGTACACTTGTGAGCTGTTGTCCACTAATTGAATTCCACTGCTTGTGACTAACACTTAAGCAAAATAGCATGGTACTAGGACTCTAGCTTATGTAATGCAAATTGCACTAGAAATTCCTTGCAATGGTACTGAACTGGTTAAAAGGTCTCTCTCCAAAGTTACCTTATTACCCATCCTGCCTGAATTACAGTCACCCCAGAGTGCTGCAGTAGCAGAACAGCACCATGTAGCCAAATCCATTATTTCATCAACATGTTTGCACTGATATTGCACTTAGGAGTTTAAATAGCTCAGGGACAATTTATCTCAAGTAAAACGTTTTCTGTGGTTGCATACCTTAGAAATCATCAGCTTTCTGTGGACTCTAGTATTAGTAACGAAAAAAAATATTTCACATCACTTCCTGTAATCAACAGGTGTAACCCTCTGGGTGCTATTGAACTTTTCATTTCTTTCAATTTCCACAAAACCTGAAAATAAGATTTTACATGAAGAAACAAACTTCAGTGACCATTAAAAAAAAAAAAAAAAAAAAAAGTTCCTTTTAAGCAACAAAGACCTGAGTTTAAAACTTATAAGAAAAAAATCAATCAACATTTTGTTTCTGACAGCCATAACCATTAATACATGGTGAGACAGTTCATACTCTCTCAAAACTCCTGGCTGTGGTTTGAATGTATAATTTGGACTTTCAGACTTTAGCTAAGCCATATTTTCTAACAGTAGCTCATCATTGTTACATTCCTTACTCCATTTTTATTGCAGTTGTTAGAGCAGAGGTTTCCCACAACGTGGGAGTTTTCCTATCAAACTTGTAAGATGTAGGAGAACTTTGTTTTGATGTGCTGCTCATGTCATGCCCTCCTGTGTGTTACTCTGAATCACAGCAACACAAGCAACAAGCTTTGGCATTTTCTCTGTGTGGAATCTATTTGCACTCTACTCTGAGTTGCAGCTGTGTTGTATGCAACCCAATGAAACTGATGTTCTGAAGCTGGGGGAGTTTCCCTACTGAACTTGAACAACGTGTTTCCTCCTCCTCCATTCTTTTTAAGGTTGCACCTATGTTGGAATAGCTATTCCAATCACACCAAAGCAAGAGGGAGGGTTTTCTGCTTGTCGGTGCAAGCAGAGGGATGGCAGTGCTGCTTCATTTTGTGCTCAACTTGCTGGGCCTGATCTTTGGCAACACTTTTCTTCTTTTGTGCTCAAGTTTCCCCATTTGTAAAATGGATACAGTGATCATTATCTTTGCCTCACGGGGGTTGTTGTGAAGCTAAAACGAGTCCATATTTGCAAAGCCCTTTGTGAGCCCTAGATGAAAAGTACTTGTAAAAAATCCTGAACCAGGGATTGCCTCCTGGGTTATCTGTTGTAACTGGTTTTCCTGCACAAACCTGAACGCGCTGCAGACACTGCTGGTGTCAGCTGGGAGGATTTTAACTTGGATTGAGGAACAGCTGAGCAGTTCAGTGCCTTCAGCAGGCAAAGCACACCTCGGTCCCAAGTCAGCACCTTGGCTGTCCCCTGGCTGGCCACATCACCGCCTGGCCCAGGCCGCTGCCATTCCCCAGGTTGGAGCCTCGCAGTCCCCATGGCATTGGGGACAGCCGGACCAGAAGGCTCTGAGGGTAAGTCAGGGCTGCAGAGCCAGAGCTGTCCCTGCCCTCTACCACACCTACAGCGCCTGGCCCGAGGCACTTTCCAGTACCTGCCAAGCAGCCCTGCAGCTGGGAGGAGTTTGGCTGCTTCCTGATGCCCTCATTCATCCCAGGCTTTACAGAGATTTGTTTTCTTTCCCTTTCCTTTATCCCAACACCTTCCTCTCACAACACCCCACAGCTACCTACACCTCCTTCTGCTCATCCTTCGCCTCTCCACTATTGACTCCAGCCTCAGCTGTGCAGATATGATTCCTTGTCCTATGAGCTGCAATTTTCCTTCTGGCCACCATTAGAGGCTGCCAGAGCTGCCCGGATCGAGCCGAGCCAGCAGCAGGGGCTGGATGTACTGGGAGTTCCAGCACTTGGATGCTAGTAGGAGTAGTTTCTGAAGGAAAGCATCGTTCATGGCAGTGGCAGGAGACGAGCCGCAGAGAGACTGAGGATAACTTGGGAGTTAGAGAACGGACAGAGGAATGGAAAAATGTGGTAAGAGCAAAGGGTACCAAAACTGAGGATTGAGCTGAATGAGAAATATAGAGGGAGAAGAAATGCAGGGTGGGAGAATATTTTGGAGGGGGTGGAATAGAAAAAGTAAACATTAGTTCCTATAGATCTTGCAAGAGGTTAATAAAGAAAGTTTGATACAAGTTTGAGACCGTGTAAGAGAATGCTTATGGGGCCCCTACCAGTCCCAGCATCCTGCCCACCTTTTGCATGCCCCCTCCCCTTCCTGCCCTGTCCTGCCCATGCTTCCCTGTCTGCTTCCTCTTGCTGCCATGAACTTGCCATTGAACACAGACATTTAAGCACAATTGTGGGCTGACCGGGGCTGCTGGCTGTGTAGTGTCTGACTGGGCATTTGGGCAGTGTCTGGCCAGATATTTGGGCAGTGTCTGGCCAGACATTTGGGCAGTGTCTGCTGGTTGGGCAGTGTCTGCAGGTGTTACCTGGTGGAGCTGCTGGCCTGAGTCTTCCTGACACCTGTGTCTGTGCTGCACTGCTGCAAATCTTTTGCTTTTAGTAAAGTTGTGCTTCATTTCCTGTAAGTTGAGGTGGGAATCAGGTCTGCGAAGTGCAAAATGGTATTTTATGTTTGGACAATTGTTTTGATTTGTCTTTTATACTTGTGTGTCTGGTTCATTTCCAACCCAGCAGCTTTACATTGACATATGTTTGTGCATTGCAGTCCCAAACTCTGTTTGAAGAGGATGCTAATTATGCAGAGGACATTTTAAAAGGAATAGTGTGGGAAGTGTAGGATCATAAACTCTGTACAAAATTACCACAGGTGTGGCTTACCTAGCAAGAGAGTTAATTTGCCTTTAGTTATTCTGGCCAAGCAATAACTGAGAGCTTCATGGCACAGAAAGTAATTTCATTATAGATGATTTAGAACATCTGTACCTCCAGAATCATTATACAGTGACAGGATATCATTCTGCTTTCAGGATGTTTGTGATAAAGTAAAATAAATGATGAAAGAAGAGATCCTCCTGTTGTAGATGTACTTAAACTTGACTTTTATTCTAGAAGTTTATGCTTGAGTCTGTGTGCAAATTGAATGGGTGTCAGCTGCTCCTCCCTCAAGCCCATGTAGCTACACCCTGTGAGATGAGCTACCATTAGTTAATAACTATTCCCCATGCTCAAAATGTGCTTTAGGAGATGCAGCTCTTCTGGGAAGCATCAGACTGAGTGGGCTTTTGCTCCTCTCCTTGTGCTGCATGGGGCTTGTATGTGAAATATTTTTAACCTCTCTGATTTTTATCAGATACAGAAAGAATGGCACTTCTTCTTAGTGTTGTTGTGGGCTCAGCCATCAAGTAGATATATGAGAAATTTTGTCTGTGTGGGTTGGAGGTTTTTTTCCAAAGGTGAGGATTTAGAGAATTACATTTGGAGCTGATTTAGAATGTACTGACATTTTTAGCACTTGAATATTATTGACCATCTTGCATTCTGTCTTTATGAGTAGATTTGAAATAATACTAAGTCAATATTGTACCAAATTTCAAAATTAATATTGGATTAGAAATCAATAATGTGACACTATTATTACCATCATTTTCATAAGAATTATTATTATTTGAAGCTGAAGTTTCTTAAATTATATGAATGATCATTGCATGGTATTAGTTTTGACATTTTGGCAACAAATTCATCCCTACAGATAAAAATTGCCTTGACTCTCCTTACCAAGTGTGTTTTGTTGGTTTTTTAATCAATAATTTAAAGTACAAATACTTAGTGCATTTGGCAGCAGTACATTTTTTGAAGTTTTCTGTGCCTTTGTCAACATATTTAAATTACACTGTTTCTTTATTTGGCTTGTAGTCATTTAAATAACCCATTTTTTTAAGTCTCCGTTGCCCTTGCAATCATTTCTCAATGGAGTGCTGGGCTTGCATCACCGCATAAATTTTGCTATCTTCAAATTCCAGGTCTAAGAGACTTAAGAATATTATACTGAAGCTGAGCAAACATTTTTTTGGTGCAAAATTATGTCCAAATCCCTTTTAAGTGCCAAAGGGGAAAAGCAGATGAGGATTTCCTTCATTCACAAAAGTTGTGGCAAAATCACCTTCCAGGGGAAGCTGCATTCACTGACCTCTCTCTGGGGAGCTGGAGGCTCCAGGTTCCAGAGGAGTAGTCAGACCACTAAACTGTAGGGGCTGTGAAATCAATGTACTTTATTCTTTCTTCTCAAGGTTCTTTCACTTTCTCAAGGACAAGTAAAGGTTCTTGGGCCAGAGCAACCTTGCAGTGACCGTGGTGTTCTGAAAGCCAGGTAGAGGCTCTGGACCAGGATCTCCTCTTTATGGATGCCCTGGGGATTGCTCAGCAGCAATCTTACATGGACCTGCATTCATTGCTATGGTTATTAGAGTTCATCACATGGTTTGGGTGGGAAGGTCCAAAGGTCCTCTAGTTCCAAGCTGCCTGCCATGGACAAGGACACCTGCATTAGACCAGCTCCATCCAACCTAGCCTTGAACACTTCCAGGGGTGGGCATCCACAGTTTGTCTGGGCAACCTGTACCTCACCACCCTTACAGTAAAGGGTGTCTCCAAAGATCTTCTCAGTATCTAACCTAAATCTACCCTCTTTCAGTTTAAAGCCATTAACCACTTGGCCTGTCACAATGTGCTCTTGTAAATTTCTGTAATGTATGTAAGGATTTCATCAACTCAAAGCGGCAAGAAGAATTTCTGGCATCCTGCTACTGAGGATGCTCCCCTGAGTAATGGGATATTAAGGCTGAAATCTAAGGAGAGCAGTGATGGAAACAGAGGCAATGAAAGTGTTTTTCTGAGATGACATTGGATACAGCAGATTGTTTTGATTTTTGTTTTTCTGACTGCCTAATCTTTTAGTTTATTCAATTTTGTTTTCAGTCAGAGCTTATTAGATTTAATGTTTTTTTTTCTTAACTGGAAAATTTGTTCAGCATAAACCAATGTCTTTTTTTGTCAAGAAAAAAGAATCATAACAAAAAAAAATTGACCTTAACTTTCCATTTTATTTCAGAGTTCAGTTGTAAATCTGTGGGTGTTACAGCCAAGAGGCACTCAGATATATAGAAAGATGGGTGGTGGTGTTTCCATCTCTGAAGTTAAATCTGTGTTACCGGTAGTTCAGCTGTATGCCTTTGGCTTGAAGAACTTGTCTAGCAAGGCCTTTTATTATGAAAAATCAGGTGTCATATGTAGGAGATTATGATTACCAGGGAACCTATGTTTGCTCTCCCAACAAAAAGATTTGGGGAAATCAAATGAAACGAATGAACAGCAGGTTGAAATAACCACAAGGAGAATTTTTTAACTGGTAGCAATGCTGTGAGATTCATTGATGAAAAACACTGGGGATGTTGAGTTTACATGAGTTTTGAAAAAGGTTAAATTTGTGTAAAAAAAATTATCCAGGGATATTAAATTAATAAAAGAAAAAAAGTAATTTTGGCTCAGGAAGTCCCACAGCTGAAAATATATTCTGGGTAAAAAATTGTGCTAATATTTTTCCTTTACCATCTGCTAAAGGCCACAGTTGGAAAGAAACCCCAGGCTAGATGGAGCCCTGGTCTGCTTTATCACTCCATGTAGCTTTTATCTTTTAGATGAGCGAACGCCTTATTCCACACATTTTAGCTCCGAGCTTCCCTATAGCTGGATCATTCTGGCCATAGGGGCAGCACTGTTTCCATTAGACCAAGGGCTGGATCTCTGTGGGAGCCACTGGGTGTTTGGTAGGGATGTGGTCAGAAGGTTCAGCAGGGCAGCCCCAGTGCAGGTCTCCTTGCTGGTTGTCTTGCCTTCTGCCTGTAGCAATCCTGTTACCAGGTGCCAAGGTTTTAATCTACTGCACAGGGTTTTGCACTAAAGGTTTGTGACTGCTGTCTGTTCTATTTCTGTTCCTGTTGGGAGCCACTAATGGTCCCCTCTTGAAATCAATCACTGCATGTCAGGATGTGCAGGAGCTCAAGGTAGCGCTGAATGAGCTCAGCATTGCAGAGCTGCATTAATATTGCCATTTACCTGTGGTAATTGGCTGTAGACATATGGAAGATATTGATCTGGCTGAATTTCTGCTCTAGATCTACTTTGTCAGTGTCTGAACTGGCTTGGACATCTCTGCATGAGATTTCACTGTGCCAGTTTTGATATGATATGTCTTTGGGGTCAGATTCCACATATTAGGTTGAGAAATATTTTCAGCCAAGAGGTGTGTGTGTGTGTGTATATATATATATATATATATACACACACACTCCCAAAAGTGATAAAGGCATTCAAAGACATCCCACCTAAAAGGACAAAAGGATCTCTGGGGTGGCAGAAAGGGTTAACTCAGAGAGAGCCCCAGCTTTGTCCAGGAAGTTCTCAGAAACAGAGTAGAATGCAGAAAGGATCTAAAGTCCTTTAAACAATAAATAAACTGCTTTTTAGCCATTTTGTGTCTGGAATGTAGTCTTACGCTGAGTTTAAGGCCTTAAAAAAAAAAAAAAAAAAAGACTATTAATAAAAAAGGAAATGCTGATGCATCCTCTATTGAAACTGTGTGAATAGGAACATATTCAAACTTCTAAATATATTTTCTTCTAAGAGTCTAAAGGCTGCAGGGACTTTTCCCTTCCTAATTATATAGTGCAGTATGCTGTCTGTTTCTGACTTACTTCAAAAATAGAACTTAGAGTCATAAATGAAACACAAGGAAAGGTATAAAGCGATGCTGTATATGATAAGAAAGTGCTCTGCTAATATTTTTACTGCTGTTATAGTCAGTCACTTGGATTTTAAATTCAGTGGCTGTTATGCACCCTTTAATACACTGGGATTTCACTAAGAGGCTGTTTTAAAAATCTGTGGGTAGCTAAAGTAGTAGCAAAGGACAAGCATTGTAAATGTCTATGACAATTCTGTGGCTGTGCTGGTTTTGTCTCAGGTCTCAGCAAGGTCATGTCTCTAACAGGTATGAAACCACAGTCATTTCAGGCAATAACATATTCTCAAATTCAGAAGTATTTTCTGAAATCTGACTTATTCCCTGACAATTCGAGCTCTGATCTCTGTTCTGAAGTGAGATAAAGGTCAAATTCCTCTGGTGGGGCACTTGCAGATCGTGGTGGGAGGACCTGTAACCTCCCTGGATGAGATCTGAAATTCTTGACTGCGTTATAGAAGGCACTTTTAGCTCCAAAACCATCACTAGACTCCTGGTATACAAAAGAGGAATTTTGTTTGTATGGTTTTATTTCTCATGCAATCTTTGGGAGGGCAAGAGGTAGGACTTTGTGCTAGCATGTCCCTGGATATGGGAATGAGAAAAGTGACTGGAACTGCCCTGATCTAGAGGGAGTGAGCTGGATCTGCACAGGCAGGCTTTTGCTGATGCTCCTCCACATCTTTCACCTTCTGCCGTTTAGGTAGAAATCACCATCACTTTCACTTGGAAGGGTAAGTGGCTATTTTCTACACCCAAATACTGAAAAAATTCAAATAAGTGAACTGGGGGGATAACCAACAAAATTTCAGGTCCCCTTCCAAAACCTTATAGGGTTTGGAGGCTGCAGGCTGAACACAGGTGGTGTGCTATAGGACAGGCTGGGTTTCCATTATATTCTAGTAAAATCTGCACACATACTTAAATGAGAAACATTTTTGTATGGGATTTGGTGGTTTTTTATTTCATTCTCTGGGATGGTAATCATTCCAGTTGATATGAGTTGTGAGGCTGCAGAAGCACTGCACTAGGCTTGAACAAGCACACCCTGCTTTTCAGCAAGACTTGTTATCTCAGCTGTCCACCAACCTTTGGGCTCCCAGGGCCAACGCACTGGAACTGGTTTGCCAGTGCAAGGGGAGAATCTTGAGGTGAAACGCTGTGCAAGAGTTTAGTTCCCATCTTTTCACACACAGGCACACACAGCTGCCTTTATGCTTGGTTGAGGTGTTTGCCTTTCAGCACTCACATCTGAAGACTTGTTGCAAGGGCAAGTGCAGCCAGGAACAGGCAGGAGACTGCTTTGTTTGGTTATCCAATGTTTATGCTGAGTATGCCTGGGGGCTGCAGTGAGGGCTAGTCCCTGTTTGAGATGAGCCAAGAAGGTGTAGACTCTCCTCTGGAAAGCTTATTTAGACTGTAAACAGGAGACAAAGGAAGCAGGAGGCAGGTGAGGTTTTAGTCCTACATTTGTAGACTATGAAAGAAGAACCTGGTGGATGTTGCACAGGATGACTTGGGATGGTGCCAGGCCAGCATTATTAGGGAAAAGCTTATCTTTTATTGAATTTATTTCCTTGCAATAGATTAATGCCATTGATTCAGAGGCTTTGAAGGATGATGTTTTTCCCTCAGAAATGAAACACTGTGGGTTTTGTCCTTATTTATTTTCCTCAACTAAAGATAATTCTGTTCTTGTTAGAAGCATAGGTTAGATTCAATACTGCAAATGATGCCTTCATGTTAAATACAGTTGGGTTTACCATTTTATTGCACCAATATTTCCACATAATTTTAAATCAGAATCAATCCCAGGATTTCAAATTATTATTAAGTTCGGTTCTAATTCTGTGGTGTCATTTGTAAGTTACAAACCCCTCCCCCCATCATAACTTTTATCAAATAGTATTTTCAGTAGTAACCATGAGATATTTGGAATTTTATTATAAATCACGTAAGTGTCAGATTTTAAGTTAGAATTGGCTGTTACCTTCATCAGACATTTTCATAAGCGCTGGTTCTCCTCCACCTTCCAGAGACAGACAGGAATTTTCTTCCACTGATAATTTTTTTCTCTTTATTTTTGAAATAGACATAGAAGTAGTTTTACACTACTTTACAATGTCAGGAAGGGGTCTAAGAGTATACATGAATTTGCTACAGAAAGTGGATCATGTCTCTAAGGATCATTATACATAAGGAAACTATGCCCTTAGGTGCATATGTGTCATTGGCATTTAGTGTTAGCTCTTTATTCTGTGATTTTACAGACAGATGTGAAGACTGCTGTAGTAAATATGATACCCATTATTCTGAATTCTTATTGGAAATTTAAAAAAAAAAAAAATTTCTTGGAAGGAAGTTATATGAACCAGTATCAATATGTATATATTTTTTTTTATCCCATGTGCTGTAAATTCTAGTTACTCTGGAATAGGAAGGGTGACTATAGAACTTAAAAAAAATTTAAAAAAAAAAAAAAAAAAAGAAAAAAAAAAAGTAGGGGAGAGTCATCCTTCTCTAGCTACTGGACTAGACATATTATCTTAGGGTCAGATAATGTAATTATAATTATTTGCAGACGTCATGAAGAAAAGATCATAATCCTTTCAGCTTTCATCCTAGAATCTTTTGTTCTTTCTTAAGGTGCTGTGTTCTTGTGAGTTCTGGAAGAAAGAAAAAATCAAGAGTTTTGTCAAAAAACAGGCCAAAAATGTTGGACAAAGGAGCAAAGGATAAAGAGGAAGTTTAGTGTTTCTTTGTCTTACTATTGTAGCCTATCTGATATCTCCATACTGGTATATGGAGGTATATAGCTATCTGATATATTCTATAGTTTTGCACACATGCTCCTATTTATAACTATTTTAACCTTGATTTCTATGTTCTGACTAAAGAATAAATAAAGTCCATATGAATTTGAATTTTTCTGAGGAGGCGACTAAAAAAAATCAGTTAGCTTTGGTTAGAAAGAATCTATGAATGCTGGCTGTGCTTCAGTGGAAAGCACAGTCACTCTATTTTTGAAAAGCAGCATTGTCCCACTAATACAATTAGCTGGAGGTGTCTGTATGATAACTAAGACCTGTGGATTACTACAGGGTTTAAAATCATGATGTTGATCCACGGAGTACAGGTTATTCCTTTGTTCTTGAGTCTATAGTTGGTTCCAGTTAGCTTTGTTATGGAGTTGCAAGTGGGCTAATGTGTGTTGGCAGGTCCATTTGGTCTTCTGGGGCTCTTGGCTGCCACACTACACTGCTTTGGGTTTCCCTCCAAGGCACCATATTGCACAGAACAAGGGAACAGAATGATCATTACCAGTTGTCACCTACGATATGTCCAGTAAATGCCTAAGGATTGTACTTGTCTTCTTTACTTGCAAGTTGACTGAAGCATTTATCAGCTTCTCAAGGATGTCTGCACAGTTTCTTGAAAACATTAAAAATCAAGCTCAGATGAATATAATGAAGTTTAGGCCCTTAAAATTAGGGGTTTTGTCCTTAATGCCTTAATTCCTCCAAAGCCCTTATCTGCTTTGAAGATAGCAACAAGTATCAGTAAACCTGAGTCCCTGACCTTCCCTCTTAACAGAGGATCTCTCATAGCTCTTCTATCAGTTGTAATTGGTTTGGATGTGTTCTGTATTTAACCATCTGGGTTCCTTCATACCAAATTTATACTACAAAATTCTGTAGAATATGTCCAATATGTTAAAGAACTTAGAGCCAATGTTCCACATGAAAAGCTGCCTGACTCATTCTAATTTTGTTACCTGCATGGGGAATTCTACAGACCAGAATAAATTTAGGTGTGTGCATAACATTTGAGAGCAGGCCTGAGGAGAACAGATGGATAAGAAGCTCAACATGACCTGGCAATGTGCATTGGAAGCACAAAAACCAAAATGTATGATGCCCCTCCAAACCTGAACCTTTCTCTGATTATATGATTATATGATGATACAACTATCATATATATTGGTGAAACTATTAGGACCTCTTCTGTTGGACTTGTATTATCTTGCATTATGAGGCAGATCTTCCCCTGGGCACAGGCCTGTCACCATCAGAAACTAACAGGTATAGGGCATACTCACCAATAAATGGGAAAAGAAATCAGAGAAATAAAATTTTTCCATATACCTGGCACATCAATATAAAGCCAAGAAAATGCATTGGAGAGCTGCTTGCAAGGGCAGAATAATTTTATCCCTAAGGGGTAAAACCATGCACTCAATAATCTGAAAGTTTACTGGGCTTACTGACTTTTTTTTTTGCTGTTACTCTTTTAGATTTATATTGTTGCAGCATGTGCAAATATGTTCTTGATTATAGTATTTATCTATTAAAAAACAAAAAATTAACCTCCTTATGAGGTACAAAAAAGCCTACAGGTGTGGAAGGCATAGAATCATAGAAGCATAGTTTGGTTTGGGTTGGAAGGGTTCTTAAAGATCCCTTAGTTCCATCATTCCCAGCCTTGAGCAGTGACACTTTCCATTAGACCAGGTTGCTTAAAGCCCCTCCCCAACCATGGAAACTTCCGACACTGGAGTAAAGCACCAAACCCAACCTTTGAATGATATCTGGAAACTTTGTGAAGCAGTACTTTTCCTCAGAAGGAAGGAAGGGGAGCATCAGCTTTGTGTCCTTTCCAAATTTGACCAGTTTCAAATAACTGTGTTCTTTTTGTTGTTTTATTTGGGTTTGTTTTAAACAAAAGCAGCAGCACAAGAACATGACAAAAACCATTCTAAATTCTCAGAGTTCTGATAAACTTAGCTAAATTTTCATTCTCCCTCCATGTGCTAGGAGTCTTAACCAATACTCAGATCCAAATGTTCTTTTGCTGTAAAGAATAGCATTTGATAGTTGATTTTTATATATAGAAACATAGCAGAAATGGGAATATTTTTAGCAACCCATATTTGTTTCACTGATTGTCCTTTCAGACATTCAGAAGAGCACATTTGTTTACAATATGCCTTTTTCTTCTGTACTCAAAATACTTAGAGGTATCTCACAACAAATGTACTGCACAAGAGCAATACAGTCTCAGTTAATCTAGTTCTTTGGAATTTGCCCTTTTCACTTGTCCTCATTTGCAAAAAAAGGATGGCCCAGTAGTTAAGTCATTAGCCTGCTGCTTCGGAGAATTTTACTGCTTTTAAGTTGTAGATTTCTTTCCAGCTACGAAAAATCTGTCAGATAAGGAGAATGAAGCTCCATCTAACCAGGACATTGAGGGTGATTATATGCTTGTCCTCAGATATTGTAGTAAATGCTCAAAGTAAGACTATGAGGGAATTTTGTTAGTATTCAAATGAAAAAGAAAATGTGATTACTGTACAGCAGATCTTGAAGCCTATAGCCAGAGTTGTAAACATAAAGAATTTAACTTGAGTAAATTATTTAGCATCAAGCATTCTCCTTTAAATTGTGTGCGTTTTGTAGGACACCATTTTTACTGTGACAGCTTTTGTATCATACTATGAGATTTCCTTAAGAACAACCATAGTTGTCCTTTCTATGGTCTGTAGTTACAGCATGCAGCATGAGTGTTTTAAAGCAAATTTATATTATTTAGTCCAAAGTGTTTTAATGAAGTCTGTAAAGACAAGTTATTACTGATTTTTATCATTATAGTGCACGTAACCCCAATTTATGGAGGAGGATAGTAGATGTTGGTAATTTGGTTTGAATCAGGTTTGATCCAGTTTGAATCAGGTATGTCTTTTGGAGGGACTGAGTGCTCTGTCTCATTGCTTGTGAAGCATACTGCATTAAGTCTGTCATCTGGCAGACTTGGACTTGATGTTCCTTGTGGGTTCCTTCCAGCTCATCATTCACCACGATTCTGTGATTCCCAGTGAAGTAGCCTTCATTTTACAGCACTGCTGACAAAACTTTGCTCCAAAGTAACGTCTGAAGCATTTAGTACCGATGGTTCTTTGCTGTTCTTGTAGGGTCAACGACTGCATCCTGCGAGTGAACGAGGTTGACGTGTCCGAAGTCTCGCACAGCAAAGCCGTGGAGGCCCTGAAAGAGGCTGGTTCCATCGTGCGACTCTACGTCCGGAGAAGAAGACCTATACTGGAGACCGTCGTGGAGATCAAGTTGTTCAAAGGACCGAAAGGTAGATAAGAAAATTACAAGATAGCCATTTTAAACCTGGTGTTTAGCCTCTCTTGTAGCTTAAATTGCTTCTGATCTGTCAATTTGCTAACTGGCTGACCTGTCAAATACTGAAATAGAGTTCATTGAGGCTGGTAGAATTTGAATTCATATTTACATCTCTTGAAATATAAAGGAGTTTTGGTTGGCTTTGTTTGGTGTTTACTGCAGAGAGGTCTCATTACCTTCTAAAGAGACACGGAGCTACTATGTGGCAGCACATATAACTACCTCTAAAGTTCCTCTGCTCAGACCTTTGACTTTCATTTAAGGTGCTGCTGAATGTGGAGGTTTTGAATTCTTCTCTTTTTAGAAAGCTTTTTGATTATCCAGCTTACCCTCTCTACTTTCATGATGTTTTTTTTAGTTATTTTTGGAATATGACAAGAATATCAACTTACCCAGATCCATAGAAGAATTTTATTTTATTTCTCAATAAAATTATGTCAAATCTAACACAAAACCTTCACTAGTCTAAATGAGCTTTATTGCTTCCAATAGAACCTTCTGATTACAGAACAAAAAAAGCCAAATTCCTTTCTAGAATCATTTTTCTTCATAGCTAATTTCTGGACAGAGAAAATGCATATTTTCATGGTACATGTGAATAGAATGAACAGCAGATAATTTTTTTTTATCCTTAATAGCTATTTCAGAAACAGGTCTTTGAGATATAGATAGATAGATAGATAGATATAAAAAAGACATTTGCATGTATCTTAATATATACAGTGCACATGAGATTACTCTCCCAGTTTTATCTATAGTGAAAAATCTGCAGCATTTTCAGTGTTCTCCCTTACATGTCACCTCATGTGAATATTGTAGTATGCTCCTCCATGGGTTTTTGTTTTGTTTTTTTTTACCAGTAGTGAAGTATATTTAATATAGTTGAGACATATTGTTGAGATTGACCTCTAATACTCAACAAAGATGCCGCAACACTGAAAACAGTACTCTCTTTTACACTGCAGTGTATTCATTATGCTCTGCTCTTGGAGAAGAGTAAGATATATTTAAATATACAGCTGATGGTAAATCCCTGAAAGTCCATATTCTTGTGGTCAACTACAATGCTGGATGGTTTTTCTAATAGAAAATCATTTCTAGTGGTATTTTGTATGCATGTGAATTCAGAGAAGAAGTGCAGGCAGTGTTTTTAAAGATTTGGAGTTAAACTAAGTGTGTGATATGATAGTCATTTTGACAGACCTAAGGCTAAAGAAACTAAAATTAACGTGTCCTTCCTGGTTGTGATGAAACAGTAAAAATTATTCACCGTGACCAAATTTTTGCTACATTGTGGAAATGGACAAGAAAGAGAATCATTATCTAATAATGGGTTTGCATTGTGTTTGTTTTGAGTGTATGCCTGAAACTATTTCTTTTTACAAGTATTTTCATAAAACAGAATGGATACCAAAAAAGTGCCTTTTAGACAAAACTAAAGAACTTTTGCTGCTTACTGCTGAAAATCTGATTTTGCATCTATAGTCTTACATGAAGTTTACTACAGATAAGTGCTATAAATAATGAATTTTATTGTTAAGTTGAATATATATTTTTATATTTTCACTTTTATAGAAACAAGTTAGTTGGAAGCTTGGATAAAAAAGAACTTGGTGGGCTAGTTTTCTGCAACAGCCAGGGGTTTTATCTTCATAATTCAGGCAGTAAGAAAGCATGCTCTATTAAGCTTTCTGTATTCCAAAGATAAAAAGGCAAAATAAAGAAAATAAATAATTTATAGTTGTAATGAAAGCCTTATCAATACTATTTTTAATATCTAGAGCATTTTTCCTTTGATTTTTTTTTTTTTAATCTTCCATGAAAAAATTATCTGTTCAGAGACATCAAACTCTGTGCAGAAGTTGAGAATAAAACCTGGGACTCTTGGCTGTTGTCACTCCTCTGATGCTTATCTCCTCATATTTCAGGTGATTTATCTGTGAACTGGTTTTTCACACCATTACTATGCAACTTAAGAACCACTTAGTATTTATATAAACAGTGTTTATTACTTCTCAGAGTGAAATTGGGATGTTTTTATGTCCAGAGCAGGATCTGAAAACCAGCATTCCTTCTTTCCTACTCACAAAATTAATAAAGAAAGTAAATCTGGTTTTTAGACAAGAAGGTTGTTCCATACCAAACTCAGAGTCGCAAATATCTTTTCAATTCCTTTCCTGACTGTCTCTCTCTATGTAACCCACTATATAACCCAGCATTTACTGAGTTCATTCCTTACTGCCCTGAGAATTTACCACATGAAAGCAAGTCTTGGCTACCATAATGCCAGGTAAACTCAGAGATCTCTAACTTGCCTGTGTGTAGTAGATTATCTCTTTCAGCCCTTGGAGTTGGTAAAGAAGGAAGGCTTTATATGTAGGGGTCCTTTTAATTTCGTCTGGGGTATTCAGGATGAGGGCTTTTACAAGTTATTAGTCCATAGAGGTTAGTTGGGGTTTTTTTAATGGGCATTAATTTTTATAGCTAGAACCACCATAATCAAAGACATTGATTAATTTGGTGAATGTATTTTAAATGTCAGATATTAAAAAGAATTATTTGGTGATGGCTTTGGGCATATGAGAAGGGAAGGGCATGGTCGCGTGCTGCCAGGAGGAGTCCCTTCACAATGCAGATCCCCATGCAGGTGTTCCTGTTGCTTTACAAAAAGGCTCTCCTAGCATCATGTGTGCTAAACCTGTAACCTTTAGTTTTATTTCTGGGGTGAGAAGAGGAAACAAAGACACAAATGAATGAGGTAATAGGAAAACTAAGGGTTCAAAGAGAGCTGCAGTTGTGTAGGCATTTAAAGCTGATCATCACTTTGACACACCTGACTGCAAATACTGGCAAATAGTCATAGCCTGTGTCTTGAAGGTAATTGCTAACTGTAATCCTTGCAGGCTCTTCCTCTCTTCTATGTGCTTGGGAGATTGTCTTTTGTATGCCTCTTGCATGTTTCTTCAGTCAGACATACAATTCACTGTATGGCTTTGCAAAGGATTGAGTGGCTAACAGTAGATGTTTTGTTTCTGTCACTCCCTGGGCACTGCAGATTTTAGCAGCCAGCATCTTTACAGTGGCTGACAGCTGTAACAGAGGAAAGATATACTTGCAGTTTTCTTATTTAAATCATTGGGATTTAGACACTACTGAAAATCTTGTCATTAAGTAATATGCTTTTCTTGCTCTGTATTGAAACAAGACTTGCAGTAATGAGAATGGATTGCACATGCTGCAGTGTTTGTTCCTGGGGAGCAAAATGCAGGCATTCAAAACAAAGCAATTTAATGGTTCTGTCTGGCTTTGTAATATAACTTGTGCATTAGCTTCCTGTAAGACCCTGCAAATAACTGCTTATGGGCAGTGAATTGTGAGCTTCAGTTGCTGTTCAGGGGTTGCAGTGCTCAGTCCCATTTCTTTGTATTTGACTGGAGGATTTTAAACCAAAGTAGTTCTACTTACCTCAAGTTTTTCATGCTGTCCTGTCACACTCCAAATATACTTGTACAAAACCCAGAGGCTTTGAGTCGTATGATGGTGCACAACTGATAGAAATGCATGATGATAGATGCTGATGCACATGTAATAGAAATTAAACTTGATTTTTTTTTTTTTTAAATTTCAGTTTTTAAATGATCAGCAGAAAAATTTATTACTACTATTTTAGAAAATTTCTGGCAGTCAGAAACTTGGGTAAACACAGAGGTCATGTAAAATATTACCTGCCTACTTGCCTACCTAGCTGATAATTTAAACTCTGGTATGATGTAACAGAAGGGGAAGAAAAAAAAAAAAAGGCAGAAAACAAGGATTCTTGTAACTACAGCAGTGGTGGATCAGATAATAAACTTTTGACCTCATTTCTGTAGGAAATGTGGTGTGTTAGAAGACTTCAAAACTGCAGAAATGAAGTTCAGGGTATGTCAAGCGGAACAGCTGAATACCAGGAAACTTCAGAGGAGAAATGTCAGACTTAAAAACACCCTAAAAAAGGAACAACATAAACAGTTAATTTCTCTATCTGGATATTCTGGTGGTTTAAATATAAAGTCATAGAGAAAGAGGATTACTTTCCTATACCCTTAATGATAATAGTGGCTATCATTAGAGTGTTTGAGCTGAGTCAGGAACTTGCCGCAATGACTGGAGCTGCCCTTCTGTTCACAACATTTGAGATGAAAAGGCTCTGGGCAGAGCAGCAGCTCTGTCATTTTTTGATTTCTAAAAGCATGCTTTTTGCTCATTCCTGATGAACTCAGCCAGTGGCACATTCTCACGAGTCCACCCCACACTGCTTTAGTCACCAAAACGTGTTTGGGGCACTTAATTCTCTACTGTTTCTGCTCTCAGAATCAGGGCCATATCAAACTTTTAATCCATTTGGAGTATGATTATATTTTGGGGTTTCAGATTGAAAATTGATGCATCTCTTAAGCACAGTTCAGCCCATTCTGTATCTCCCTCTGGATGGCTGTCCTTCTTATCTTAAATTTCTTAATCAGGAAAGACTAAGCTCCTAAACCAGACATTTCAATAAAATATTTCAATAAAATATGCAAAAATAAAACAGGATTAATATAAAGGGCATAATGCACATGTAGTTTGAGAGTTATGTATGTCTGTCTGAATGTTAGACTATGTCACTGGGCATAGCCAGTTCCAGAGTTCCCATTTCATTGTGCCCTGTGCCAAACTGAGGCGATCCTATGGCACATGGTAGATTTTCTTTACCTGTCTTCGTTTTATTCTTGATGACACTGAATAAAGTCAGTGGACAGTAATGAAGCTTTACTACTATAATAAGAAAAGAATCAGTATGGTTTAAGAAGGGTATTTTTTAACTCTCTGAGTTATGAGATTTTCTTGAGACGATGCAGAGATTTATCACCATCAATGTAAGATATGATTTCAATGTAGATTTATCTTGAACTGTTGCTGAAATGCCTATAGTTTCCTAGAGGTTCATACTTCTTTTTTCATGAGGGTAGACATATTTTAGTTTTGATTGATGGCTTTATTGGAAATATTTTGTGTGTTCTGTTGCATAGATAGTATCCCAGGTTGCAGTGACAACTGAAATAGTCACAAAAGTACAGTAGAATTATGTGCATTTCAAAATGTATACTAAAAAAAAAGTTCAGTTCAGAATAGCAGAATAGAAGGTTCATTTTAAAAAAATTAAAGTCCTGCCTTCAGTAAGGAGAGGAGGAAATTTAGCACTTTAAACTAGCAAAGCAAAATCAAAAGTTACCTTTTAATCTCAGGTAATAGCTGCAGCACTTAAAATGAAAGAAGGGGTTTTTTTTGCAAACAAATAATCTCAATTATTTATTTCCCAATTTCAGAGAACAGTGAGAGCTTTCAGATCTTGCTGTTNTCTACTACTTTAATGATCTTTTTTTCTCTAATTTAAGAGATACTAAATATACCATGGCAAACTAGCATGTGGGAATAGGGGGGTTTATGGCAAGTTAGGCAGATATTTTCTTAATTAAAAAAATAAGGAATGTTTTGTAGGGTCCAAAGTGATTTCAGCAAAATAATTTTTCACATTTTGAACAGAACCTTTTTTTATGGTTTTTGAAAAATTTCAGGTTTATGATTCTATCAGCTGTGAATTCTGGTTTTCAATGTTTTCTTCCTTCTGTGCTCTGTGAATCCTTATCTATAAAAGAGCAAAATAGGGTAACTCAAAAGACAAAACCATAAAAAAAATGAGGAAGCAGGCAAACTTTCTCAAGTCTGGGTTTAACAAACTATTCTGGTTCTCCACTCTAATTTAAGTGCTTCACTTCATATTACTGTAACCATATCATTTACTTCAGGTATAAATAAAAAAATACCACAATTGAAACTAAAATACCATTTTTTGTGAAATGTCTTTGCTTGAAGAAACTTGTATTTCCTCCAATTAGCAGAAAGTGCTCCATCAAACATTAATACATAATTTTCCAGTTTTAAGATAGTGGCTCAAATCATCATTTAGAAGTTAAGATCACTAAAAAGCATGGCCTCCCTGCTAGGATTGTCTAATGTAAGAATATGTGGGTATCTGATAGTTTATCACATGAAAATTGCATTCTCTTGAAAATCATAAAATTAGAAAGCACCATGTGCTATAAAAACCTCTTCTTTTCCAACCATATTTTGACACATATGTGTTGCCAGTGCCTGACATGGTAAAAGTGGTAAGTTATATCTGTACATTTATATTTCCCAGACTGACGATCATTTTATTTAATTTAAGTGACGATAAATGCATACAGGTGCTATTATCATATTCTTCTTTATGGTATAAATAAAATACCAAATCTATAATCTGCCTTTGGTGACTAAAGACTTGCCATGTCATTTGTGCAAGTTACCATATATGAAGTTTTTCTTTAAAAAAGCCCACACTGGTTCTGTGAAGTGATTCCTTCCATTCCTGAGGAAAAGTAGTTTGTGGACACAATTTCACAAATAGTTAATGTTAAAATGCCACTTCAGTTCTAGTTTTTCAGTTTTTTTCTAAAGTCTTTTAGTCTTCAGTGGAGAAAGAAGGTAAATCTGGGTGGGTTTTTTGTTACAAATGCAGTTTAATGGCAGGAAGTGATGGAATCAGCTTGTCCTCACATCAGACCTAATTCAACCATCTTTGGAGATTAATAGTCAGTAATTAAATAAACAATTTTTCAAATCAAAAAGCATAATTTCAAAGGGAATTCAAAATCCCTCCTTCTGGCTGGTTGTCTCACCTAAAACTGGAACTATCCTGTGAGCTGTAGATATTACTTGCTTGAAGTCTTTTATATTTTTAAGGATAACAATGATTTTTCCCCTTTTCTTTTTAAATGTCATTTTCCATTAGCAGTGAAGAAGTAAACAACATGTCTGGGAAGACTGTGCAGCAATATTGTATGCACATATTTTGTCTGTTTTTCCCTTGAAACCATTAGGCTCTTAAGAACTCTCCAAGCAGGTCTGAAGTTCATATGCAAAATTAACATCTAATCTCATAGTAGATTTTAAGTATCATTTTCCAGAAATCATTCACAAAGACTAAGGTTTCCACTAATAGGAACTTTGCTTTTTGCAGCTCCATCATGCTAACTATTTCTGAAGTGGTGCAGTAGCAATTTCAAAGTGTAATGCTGTATTTTAATAGCCAATTGAGATGGCTATAAAAATCCAGCACTGTGCATTAAGATCATTACTAAATTGCTTCAGCAATACTTACTGATGAGGCAGCTTCAGCAGAACACATTTCATCTTAATGAACTGTGGCTGCAATAGAGCAAAGCAGCAGCTCAGGGAAAGATAGATTTGCAGGTAGGCTTGGATGCCAACAANGCCTAGATAGTTTCATCAGCTCTGAGCAGAGACAGTAAAGGGTGTGGTGTTTCAGTGTGACCTTGGTTTTTGTCATTCTGTCATGAGGTGTTGGCCCTTTTGTTGTGGTCAAAGTCACTTCTGAGGCTTTTGCTACAAATGAAGAGCTGTTAGCATGACTTACTAGATTCCCCTGATACCGTCATTGTCACCTTCACGGGTTTAACTCTTAACTTTTTTTCTGAAAATTTGAGAGAAAGAAGATGTCAGGATTTGTTTTGGGGTTTTTTGTTTGGTTTTTTGAGTTTGTTTTGATTGCTTCCTTTAGAGACAGGGCTTATTAATTTCTGCGCTCAGCTGTTGGATAAATGATGGATGCATCTCCAGCTTTGGTTTATATGGCGTCCTTCTGGGTGAAAATAAAGCAGACCATTTAAAAATTCTGCACTTGATTTATCCCATCCTTGTGGAAATGCTTCAAAGGAACTTGCTTTCTTAATGGATTTCCCAGTTACATAATGATCACCAGCGCGCTGCTGAAAAGTTTCTTGGAACATCTTTTGTCTTGGGTTTGTATGAAAAACTGTGATGTGTGTGCTTTGGGATTCTGCTTGACACTGTGTCCTTATACTCTCTGCAATTTTTAAAAATCCCAAAGACTAAGTGCCTTTTCTGGTTTTTATTTGTCTATGCCAAGTGTGAAGAAAATTCCCCATGGATCCTGGCCAGCTTCTTTTTCAGTTCTAATATTTTCTCCTGACTAAATGTAATAACAGTAAGTCTCACAATTTGTCATTATACCATGCCTTTGTACTCTTTTTTTCCCCTCTAGGTTGTAACTTTCAGGGTAGAAAATAGTTTCATCCTTTGCCTCCCCATTCTAGAGTGCTGTGTAAGAGTTAAAAGGCGAGTGAGAGAAGATCCCTTTCATTACATTTGCCAT
>WEIU01007366.1:98279-120598 GCA_013389925.1 Aegithalos caudatus | reverse complement strand
AAAAAAAAAAAAAAGCCTCCAAGATTTTATTGAATTGTCTGTGGAAGAGAGGAGACAGGGAAAGGGGAATTCTCTTGGTTTTATACCAGTGAGATCTAGATCTGCTGTGCTGATCCCCGTTTCCAGATACTTGTCTTCAAAATGAAACCTTGGAGAGCTGGTTGATTATTGGTTACATATTAATGGAAAGTGGCATTTTTAACAGGACGTGCAGTTCAAATAAATGTGCCTAAAAGGGCACATTTATGGTAATGAGGCTAATTGCCTTAAAATTTGAAAAAAAATGGGACAGGAGAGATAATTTGATTTCCCCCTTCTTTTAACCTGTGTACATAACTATAGATTAGACATCCTCACAATGCATGCAAAGGCTCTTAAATACAACATTATCTCAAGCCTTGTGCTTCTCTTGAAAGGGTGGGTTAAAGATTTCATATTTGATTCTCTAGTCAGGAAAAGAGGTTTGTAGTACCAGTGTATCTTTAAGAACAAAAAATTGCAAAACTATTGAGTAAGCATTATTATTACTACACTGTTTTCTTCCACTATAGATCTGGCTCAGCTCTGAAGAGCCTTACAGACCTATGATTGTTAACTTCTCTTTCTCTCTCTTAAGCTTAGGAGAGCAGTTTTATTTTTCCCTTTCCTCCCGGTAGGACTTGTGCCGTAAAGGCGTATTTTTATTGACTGTCTTTTCAGGTGCATTTCTAGCCTAAACAGCCATTTCTGTCCTACTCACTTCAGCTACTTGCTCCTGTCCCTTCATCTTTCTTCTTCCCACATCCTTCAAATTGAGTTTGCAGGGTGGCAGTGATGACCTTGCAGTGCTCTCCATAGGAGTACAAGTCTATCATGAGGGGCCACGTACAAAAGTGCTGCCAGCAAAGGGGACATGTGAACACAACACTATCCTCATCGGCCAGCTCTTACTGCTGCCATCTCTGTGAATGGTGGTTAAACCTGGCCTGAGATTCCGGTTAATTTGGGGTGGTTTTCATGCCATTTTCAATTTGCCATTTGGCTAGAGCATTTTCATCGCTAACCCAAGGAAGGGAGCACATCAGAGTTGTCTCTTTTGGCATTAGTGAGTTTTTAGGTCAGCATATGACAATTTTAAAAATGCATCATGCAACCTCCCATGTGGCTTTTTTACTGCTAATAAGAACAACTGGCTGCTTAAAAATCATGGAATGGTTTTGGCTGGAAGGGACCCTAAAAATCATTGTATATCATCCTACTTGCCATGGGCAGTGACACCTTCCACCAGACCAGGTTGCTGAAAGCCCCATCCAGCCTGCCTTTGAACACTTTCCCAGGATGTCTTCTTCATCTGTAGTCTTGTGTATTCTAGTTTAATTTTTCCCAAGTGAATGAAAGAGGATGGGATTAAAAAACCCAAAACAAAACCAAAAAACTCTTGCCAAGGAAAATGCTGGTAATATAGAAGAAAAGAAGTATCAGAAAAAAATGGGTAGTATTTAGCAGTCCCTTCATATCACATTCAGCCATACAGGCCACTTATGCTGTGTTTAACATTATTCTCTGCAAGATATAAATGATCCTGTCACCCGGCAGCCATCCAGATGATGTCTACCCTGATCAAAAATTCTGGTTTTCAGTGCCTCTGGATATGAGGATTATATGTCCTTGTGGGTGCATCAAAAGGATACGAAAAGCTTCCTTCATGAAGAGGAAGTGACCATTCATTCAGTTAAATTGTAGGCATATGGAGATGTGAGAAGAGAAAGGTACTTAAAAACTTCAGATATAAGCAGTTAATCCTGTTCCTAAATGTCAGATCTTGGATTTTTCTGTTTCAAAAAACTAATCTTCACTTTTTAAAAAACCTAATTTGATTGGTCTTAACATTAAATGTTTAGACTTGGTGTATCATATGTTTTTTTCCAAAAGAACCAAAATGCTTGCTATAATTATTGAAGCGTCAGTATATGTCAAAAATAACATAATTTCCTTTCTCTTGCACTTACACTGGCAAAATTGTGAGAGCGTAGTTTAATGTGATTTTCAGTGAGTTAGAATCCTCATTAATGAATTGGAAGTTAGACTATTTTGAATAATTAGGAAAATTCCCTGATCTTTTCAAGTCAAATAGTAAAGTATTCTTAAGACTTACTTTTATGCAATTAGGCCACTGCTCATTGTCTGTGCTTTCTGGGAATTCTATTCCTAGTTAATTTGAATAAATATAAAAATATAGAATAAACACAAGTTCTAATGAGGATCTAAGTGTATTTTCCTAATTTGCTGTTTCCTTTCTTTTCTGCTATATCTGAGGAGAATGTATCTTTAGGGATAAATGTATGCAGGCAAAAAATAAGACTTGGAAAAACATTAAACTGCAAAACAATAGAAACTAAAGGATTGTTTTCATTTGCTTGTTAAAGAATGTTTTTACAAATTCCTACAAATAGCTGTCTGATTTAACAAGATGTGTTTTCAAGGCTTTATGAAAGATTATAGAAAGATTATCTTTACTATTATGATGATGTAAACCAATGTGTTATCTACTATACCTACAGCATGGATGTTTTTAGACATGCACTCACTGCCTTGAAGCTTTATTAACATTTGCATCATAATCTCAATTTCCCATCATTTCCGTTCTGGCTGGAAATGTAAATGATTTTTTTTAAGCCAAGGAGTGTAATGCTGCCTCCTGAAAACAGATTTCTTTCTTTCATATTTTAACCTAATAATTTGCCTGCAATATTTGATTTTGATGCCCCAAATATGAAAAAGTAGTTGGAAAAGAGGCTCCAGCTGAGTAACTCAGCAAGAAAATCCCTGAAATATCCAGATGATGTTTTCCCATATTCTGGATGCTTTTGTGTTTCTGACTTTCATAGATCTCAGATGATGTTGATGAACCCTATATCCAAAGAGAGGATGTAATACTTTGCATTCCTCTGCCCCCAGCAGAAGAGCTGAGAATGCACTGAGAATGCAGTGGTGGAAAGGGGTTTTCCAGGATATCTCAGCAGGAAGCTGTTTTGGAATAGATATAAGGAACTGTAGTTAACAGCATAGTAGCCAAATTTTAAAATTACATATGCTGAAAACCTGCTTAGATATTCTCAATCAAAGGTATGGAAATCAGTGTGCCATCCCCCCATCACCAGACAGTAGCTACCATCACAGTCTCTCCTCTGAGTTTTATCTGGCTGCCATTTTTCCAAGTCTTCAGTCCTTCAGAGAACTCTTTGTGATAGTATGAATGTACATATGCAGCAGTGCCTTGAAGCTATTTTAATCTCAGTGAGATCAATATCTCTGTTTTCATCAAGAATCAAGGACACACCTCTGCACAATCTTGCACTGTGTGCAGAAAGGCTGTGCAGCAAGTTTGCGTTACTATGATGTTTTAAATGTCAATGATCTTTTTTCTTTTTATTAAATCAAGACTAGTTAAAATTAGAACTAACTATACTGTTGTAGTTTACTTTGAAAATTTGAATTTGCAGAGCTAAAAAATCATGCAGATAAAGCCAAATAAGATGAAAAAATTTACTTCTTAAATTTTATTAAAATCTCAACCAAAATCTGTCTCCGTACAGAAACGTATCAGTGACCATTTGCAAGAAAAGAATTCTCTTTGCCTATAATCCCAGCTGCCAAGCAGCATCCAGCCATAGCATCTCTTGTGGCAAACTGGCCATACTTGGTGGGAGGGCTGTGTCTGCTGCTCAGTTTCATCCTCATGTAATCTGGCATCCCTGTTGCTTTAGTAGTATGGAGAGGTGAGGCACTGTAGGGATTAATGAAAATAATAACTATAAAAATGGCTGTGGGCAAGAACAAAAGAAATGTGTAAAAACAGTTGGATAAATACCTAAAGGCACAAATGTATAATGCCACACAGTGTAAGTGGAACAATAATTTTCACTTTGTGTAAGGTAGTTTTGGACAATATTCTTTTTACCTAGTAGCACTGTACATCATTTTTATTCTATCTGACATCAACTGGGAAATAACTTGAAACACTAGATATTTCTGAAAGAAATGTCAGAACAATAAGGAAGATGCTTAAAGTTTTTACCCCAAGGCCATCAGAAGGAAACACCAGGTAGCAATATGCTGTTAGATGAGTAGGGACTTGGGCCTTCTTCATGGTCTAGGCTGTTATCCAATTGTTAGTAACAAAAAGAGCCTCTGAAGTGATCTGGGAGCAGGGTCTGAAATGAGAATTAACAATGGCAATGAAATTAAACAGTTTTTAAATATGTTATGAATATTAGTAAAAGTCTTATGAATCATAGTGTACTTTAGATTGACTTTTTTCATCCACAGAACAAAATGTAGTGAAATTTTATTCACACAAGTCCTTCTGGAATAAGATGTCACATGCATAAGGCATAAGAATTGCTATAAGAACTCAAATAAATTGATATTTGACTCTACTGCTGCAACACGAAGTATATGAGATGACGTGACTTCATATATTTGGGAATAAAAGTTTCTCAAGAGCTGATTCGTAGGATGACAAAAAAAAGAGCTCTGTAGAAGATTGTTCCTTCTTTGTAACACTGCATAATTATTGTGACACAAACTTTAATTTTTATTTTACGTATTTTATAATTTTTTTATTTTATGATGTATTTTATTTTTGTATTCACCAAATGAAAGAGGAATCTGCTGTCAATAATGAACAGTAGTCATAAGTCACAGCTATAACAAGCATATTAAATGTCCACAGTCGTGAGTTGTTATTGTAAATATGTGTTATATGTGTCCTCCAGGAAAGCTGAAACTGGCAACAAGAGTCTTGAGCAAAGGGCATGGGGAAATATTCCCTGGTACTCCCTTGTTTATAATTAACATTTTTATAGTTTGTTTACACATATAGACTGGACATAACAGTGGTACCTGTCAAAATAAGTCAATCATTATATCAGTCAAAGCATTTTTATATTACCCATGTTCCTTTCCTCCCTGCAAGTGGAATTTGATTAATTTGAAACCTGGATTGGGCATCATTGTTCCAGGTTTGGCAGTTTTAGCAAGCTACATCTTTCGTAGCTGTGTTGTAGGAGTGGCTGGACCTTGGAAAGGCAGGAGCTGCCCCAGCTTGGGTTGCTCATTGCCATGTCCAGTTATTTGCAGGAGCATGGTTGATGTGTCATGTGCCACAGAGCAGTCAGGCTTGCAGCATCTAAGAAGGGCCTCAGTGGGGCAGCTTGTTGGGGGTCCTTTCTGGTGGTACTTTCTGTTTTGCTGTGTGAAACAGTTTCTTAAAATCTGAATTCACATGGTACTCTGGAGCAAATTGGTTTGTTTCACACCTTTACAAAATAAGTGTTGCAAAAAGCAATGAGAGAATGTGTAGGGAGGGGTAGTGACGTTTATTCATGAAATCTCTGAATAAGTTAGCCATTTGCGATCTTCCTGTCACATATTTCATTCACTCTTCATTTCATGCACATCCCCCAGGATTCATGTGCTGAGGTGATCTGGGACACCCGTCTGTGATGCAAAGGACATGACACATCAAACCCTTACCACATCTCTTGGCATTTTCTTGATTGGCAACCATGGACTGACTGATTTTTGGAGAAATTTATACTCTAGGTGTCTACTGTTGTTATGGGTGGTCCTTTATACCGAATACTCCTTTCTTCAGATTCTTAAGTCTTAGACAAGGTGGCTGCATATTTGCTGGGTTTTTGTTTTTTTTCCATTTAGTAAACACACATTTTTATTTGTATAATCTGCTTCTCTGTTGAGCTTACAGGCAAGAGAATGGCCGATTTCACGTGCAGCAGTCTTGCTGCCAACATCCCAACTGCCCATCTTCTGCTGACAGACACCTGTTTAATGGTCTTACAGAGTCCAGAAATTCTGTGCAGGCCTGACAGAAATGACTCATTTTGATTTTTATTACTTGGAATGCTTTAAGCTGTCAATACACATGATTTCTCTAACCTTTGGTCTTTCTTCTAGTGCTTACAGTCATACTCCCATTCACATTTCATTTGTTGATATGATATTTCTGTTGTATTTCTGATACGATATTCTCTGTGTAGGATAATGGCAAAATACAACATCTATTTTTGGGGTTCTGACTGTTTCCTTAAGTTCACTTCTCATTAGAAAGCTGACATTACATAGCTGCAGTTGATCTTTTAGGCTCCCTCTCTGGTTACTGCAAAATTATGTGCCTGCAGTGTAGTTCATCCACTGTGTCTTACACAAAGGTTAATTTTTTTTTAAATTATTATTTATATTTATTAGTCCAGCAAAGCTGGACTAATGATATGCAGAGCCTCCAAGCCTACTTTTACTAGAAAAGTAGCTAGAAAATGTTGATTTACTAATATAGTTGTGTATTTAAGACATGTATCTGGTATGGCAAATAATGCAAAATAGATTTAAATAGTCAAATATTTTAATGTGGTTTTGCTAATAATGCCAGGAAAAGATAATACTAAATATCTTTGACTTATTAATAGTAGCATTTTTTTTCTGTCGTTTGCAGTTTTGGTGGAATAGCTTTTGCCCCTGTCCCTTTTCCTTCTTCTGATTCCAGTAATGTCTCCTGTTCCATTTGATTACTACATATTGTTAATCACAGGATCAATGATCAGCATTTGTAGAACCTAAAGACAAATGAATTTTACAAACACATGTCTAGTGGAAATGAAAGAAAATGACGTTTGACTCAACTTTCCTAGTTTACACATTGCATCAATCTTATATAGGCCTATCCTCTTCACTGATTTTGAACATAGCTGAGTTTGACTTGGATGTGCACCAGTAGCAAATCCAGTTCTCTCTCTTTTTCTCTGTTGAAGTAGTCTCTTCTTCACTAAACCATAGAAACATGGAATGGTTTGGGTTGGAAGGGATCTTTAAGGTACCAACCCTGTTGTTCTCTAGACCAGATTGCTCAAGGCCCCGTTCAGCCTGGCCTTGAACACTTCCAGGGGTGGGGCATCCACAGCTTCTCAGGGCAACCTGTGCTAGTGCCTTATAAAACATTTCTTCCTCAACTCCATTCTAAATTTATCCTCCATCTAATTTCTGTTGTGAGGAATTTGAGCACTCTCTCCAAGATCTGTGAAGCAGATTGTACAGTAGCCAAAGAGGAAGTGATCAACTCCTGATCTTCTGTGTTCTGATGGAAATGTTTTCCTAACCAAAGGAGTCAACAAGAAAAAGGTTCTGCAATTAAATACGTTCTTTTATTTGAGGGTGGGTAGGGCTTAATTCAATGAACAATGAAAAATACAATTTAGAAAACATGCCTTGTTCCATTCTTCACACTTGTTTGAATGATTTTCTGCTTCTAAAACAGAGTAAGAATCTGATATAACACTAACCTGATGTAGCGAGTGATCAGGGATGCACACCAGGGTTAAGCAAACCTTTCTGAAGACTTAAAACAGAAACCTTCAGTCTAAATGAACTCAAGATTGTGAACTTCCATAGCACTGATCTTCCCACTCACCTCTTCCCACATGGAGACCCCAGCCTTTCAAATCCAAAAGTGTGATTCACCTCATCTCTTTCAGATGTCTTGCTGAGATGAGATGAATCATACTTTAAAAGCTCTTAATGAATTTTCATTTATCGTACAGGTAGTATTAAGTGATTAGCATAGTTATCTGATGTCATTTGGCTGTATGAATCCTACCCAAAAGTTTTTGTGTAGTATACTTTCCATGTGCCCTAGCAATTAGCAGGTATCATTTAAATAACATTAAATGGACCATTGTTCTATTCTCTGTTCTTTCTAAGAAATCTTTTTAAGAAGGCAAGTATGATTAAACAATGAAATTAAGTCATTATTGATTGACATGGAAAATTTTTCTCTTCCTCAGTTTTCTTGCCTACCCACTCTCCCTTTGCTCCCCGCAGTATTACCTCATCTTGTTCTGCTCTTTTAAGCCTTTCTATAATCACTGCTGGTTTTTTGGATGCCCAAAGTCTGACCCTGCTTACAAACACAATGTAGCCCCACACATTCTATCACATCTAAATTTTATGTAGACCGTAGTAGGAAAAGTTGTTATTGTAAGCATCATTTTTTAATGGGAATTGCCTATGTTACTACTCTCTTGTTTTATGGTTTCATACATCCATTGTGCTACAACCATGCAAACAGCAAGCCAGGCACCTCACTCTGCACTGCAGGAGTTTCAGGTGATTACCTTGGCCATTACTTGCTTGAATTGCAGCAGGAGCAGGCTGAATTAGGACCCACTTTGTACAAAACACAGACCAGTTGTTTGTGCAGATATGACTCCGCCCTTTCCATGCATACAGTGTCAATAAAGGGGACAGGAGGGGATCAAAGTGCACCACAACCTGATCTTTCCAAGGTCATGACCTAGGTGAGCAGTGGAGCTGAAGAAAGCCCTCTGTCTGAGGTCTACCCCACTCATTTGTTCCCACCACCATTCTGGAACATTTTTGAATCTCTCAGATCTTTACTGGTAGAAGCTCATACAGATGGGGTTTAGTTCAAATTGATAATTATGCCATCAAGAAATATTATTCAGTCATTGTTCCTTATCCATAACAAGTGTTTTAAAGAAAATTTCCATTCTTAATGTTTTATTAGAATATCTTTTCTTTGCTAGCAGTCCCAGAAAAAATTCTTCCCCGCTGAAAAAATCATCATCTTTTCATCCTTGTAGTGACATTAGCACATAAATAGTAAGAGTGATTGCCAGCTTTAGCTGGAAATTCAATAAAACTGTATTTTAATTACCCCATACTTCTGAATTAACTTCATGTGTATTGTTAATAGTCAATTAATTAAGTAGTGTTTCAATTTGAGATATAAATTCAAAGTTTTCTTTTTGTAATTTAGTGGTGTGGCACTGTCCATTAAGTAGTCCAATATGGTATCTGACCTCATCTTTTTGAAGCTAAAATAATGATCAAATTAAAATAATGTGTGGAAAAAAACATTAAAATATTTAATTCACTTAGCGCCCCCCCCCCCTTATCTCTGTACTCATACAGCTGCTAAAAATGTTGTGTGTATTAAATGTACACTGTCCCTTAATTTTTATTACCCAAGCAGTTTTGCTTTTGAGTTTGATGAAGTGCCAGATTTCAGGCAACTCACTTCTTACTGCTCAGGTTACAGCAATTACCAACATGTTTCTTTTAGGAATGAGTGAACAGCATAAATTTAATAGATAAAACCAGTGATTACTCTCTAAATAGATATAACTGTTTTTCTGCACAGCTAAAAGAGAAATCCCTAGCTGGAGCAATAATCTAAGCAGGATATTGTCAGAAACAGCTTCTCTGTTCAAATGGAAGTTCCCATTAACTACATAATCTCTGAAAAATTAGCTGTATGGAGTTAATTTTTATGGTAATCAAGCACAGTAATTTCTGTCTTTTCTTTATTGAGAGATTAAATGTTCCTAAAAATTAAAGCAATGATTTGCCTGTATGTTCAGTGTTTCAGAGGATAAGGAATAGAGGAAAAGGGGAAAACTGTCTTTTTTTCTTTCCCCAACATCTATTTATTGTGCCTTCCATTTCTTGGCTCATATCAGCATGTATTATTGACATTTTTCCAAAGTTTGGATTTTTGAGTGTTTAATCTAGGAATTTCACAGATCACTGAATAGAAGTTATACATTTACAAAGGACTACTGCTTTCTTATTTTATGTATAAGCCACAGATTTGTGTCCTAGGAAAAAAACAACTCTTTAAATCAAACATCTACACCTTTTCTGCTTTACTTTCACTGTGGTACTACATGAACTTGCCAAACCTATGGTAGACCTCTCCAAGTATTTTTCAAACTGTGTGGACAATCAGAACACTCTTCATTTTGTTCTTATGGATGGTGATGTATTTTATAGCTATATTTAACAAAATAAACTCCATGTTTCAGTGTTTTAATGCTGGTCATGGAAAGCTGAGCCATAACTTCTTGCACTGGACCCCAGTGAAGAGGGTGTATAGAATCATCACTGGTTCAATTTTTGTCTCCACCTTTCTGTAATTGTAAATGGCAAATAATTCTGTTACTTTATTTCTGTCCCTGATCTTTCAGGGAAAGTAAAAGAGCATGTTGTTTTTATTTCTGTAAAAAATACTCAAAGTTTACGTTGTATATGCTACTCTTCCACTTCTCTTTAATGTTATATGTTGTATTGCTAATGTTTTGCTTACAATATCTTTTCCAGGTCTAGGATTCAGTATTGCAGGAGGGGTGGGAAACCAACACATCCCTGGGGACAACAGCATTTATGTTACCAAGATTATTGATGGGGGAGCTGCACAAAAAGATGGGAGATTGCAGGTTGGAGATAGACTTCTCATGGTAAGTATGACAAATTTAAATCCCATTTATTTAGCTGAAAATTGTTTCATATAAGGACCTTCATTCACCATACATCTTTCTGGAGTTAACCAAAACAACGGGTATAATAATGATATTTCTGTCATCTTCATTTTTCCCATTTTTAATATATTTCTGAGATGGAAGTAAAAAAAAACATTCCTCTGGAAAACTAGCATTTTATGAAGGCAGTGTATCATATTTCTTTGATAAACCTTTTACAGAGAAGAGAATAAATGTGTTATGCACAATAAAAGAACAAGTCAAAATCAACCATAAAACTTAAAATATTTTCGGCAAACTGTTTGTTAAGGTAGTATTGAGTCTATGGTTTGTTTAAGCAAAATTGAAAGATGCCAGAACATGCCAGTATCTGACTCCAATGTAGGAACTGTCAGTGGACTACTACCTATATTTCAGTACCTGTAGGATGATTTATGTATATGTTCCATAGAGATATTAAAAAAAATAAAAAAAAATTTAAAAAAAAAAAAATTCCAAATTTTCCCTTGAGGAAGTGCATTCTTCTGATGGAACTCAATTCAGGAAATTCTTCCTGCTATGTGCCACGCTGGTTCAATTTTTCTTGTAGATGATGCTTTCCCACTCACAGAGTTTGTTTAATTCATCATTGAGGGGGAAATCCTGACCCTGGTGAATCAGGACACCTATGTTAATCTATGTCAAGCTGTATTCATGTCACTGCATTTGGATAGATTTCAGCAGGTAGAGAAATACTTCTTTAATAAGCACAGTGAAGAAACTTGTACCACATTAACCCTGTTTTGTGATGTGATATTTAAGCAGTAAAAAATTGCCTCGACCTTTTTTGCAGCCTATGATGCTGTGCCTAATTGCAGTTTTCTTTTATTTGGGTAAGGACACTATGTTCCAGTCACATATGAAGATGACCATTAATTTTACACATATTACTAAACAGAACTGAAAAGGCACTTGGTTCCTGGGTTTCTGACTCTGCCTTTTTTAATTAACCCGAATGGATAGATAAAACAGCTTCAGGATCAACTGGTATTAGCAAAATAAGAGCAAAATGAAACTAGAACTCAAAATTTCTTTGGCATTTTTTCTTTGCACAATCTCACCGTTGTGAAATTCAAGTCAGTGTTGGATAATGAAGTTTTGGCATATTTTGGTGCAGAAATGTATACTTTTATTTGCCAAATTTTCACTTTAGTTATTTTGCAAATTTTTGCAAATCTGCTTCTGTTCAGCTATTGTTTGTTGTGTTTTACCCTGATGAGAATTCCTTGCAGTTTTTGTGTTATCTGCAAATTTTTGTTACTTTACTCCTAGTTTCTTCCAATTCACGAGGTAGTAAATATATATATAAGGAAATCAAATAGATGCAAGCCCCCCACATTCATTCTCTCCAGTGTAATTTCATCAGAATTAATTTAAATAGAAATATTTTATATACCACTGCACATAAATTAATTCTTCTCAGATTTTTATAGGCATAGTCTATTAAGCATCTCAGCCTTGGACCTGTGATTCACTGCAGTCAGATAGAGATGTTTCTTAATTGTGACAAGTTCTTACTTCTGAAAATGACCAGAGGTCATTTGCATTATGTTTGATGTCTTTGTTCGTCTTTCCTTTCAGTCTGGACTGTTTCTTTACTAAGTGTTGTCTCCCTTTATCACTGCATATAAAATGAGAAAAAAAAAAAAAAAATTCCAAGCAATATTGCTCTCCTCTAGTTACGGACTTCCAGACCAAGCTTTTCAATGTTGGATAAGAAAATACTACTCAGCTTACTCTTTCTATACCTTAATCATTTCATATTTGGAGATACGTTTAGAAGATCAAAATCTCTTTCTAAAATCCATGCAGATTGCAGCCATGTTTCTTGATTCTCTCCAACCAGTTTATAACTTCTATATCTTCAGTATTTTTCTATTCCAGTTTGTGAATTATCTGTCAGTTTATAGCATAAACTTCATGTTCCTTTATGAATAATGAATGAAAAATAATTACTTTCCTTTAGCAGTGTTTCAACATAATATTACACTGGTCATCTATACAATCCTACTTCTGCCTCACTGATTTCTTATACATTTAGACAGTTCCTCTTTTTTTGTTTTTTTCCTTCTCAGTTGTGCATCCTTTCTTAATCTTTGGGTTTTTTTCCATCATTCTCTTTGGAATTAAAAAGAATTTTTCATCATTCTTGAATTCCCAGCAGCTTTTTTTAATTTTATTTTTATATCTGTGTTTTGACAATTTTGTGTGAAATGCTTTCAGATCCTAAAGAAGAGTGCAAATCAAATTAATATAAATCTAAGATGTAATGAAAGTGTAGATCCAAAATAAAAACTAATATTGAAATGTAAGACAAGAAAGGGCCACCTGAGCACTTTGCAACTTGATGACCCTAGTGTTATTAAATGCAGATTGCACAGTGTGTTAAGCATTTCAGAAGACATATTAGGTAAATAATACATTTAGACCATTGTGAAATCTGTACAAGGGCATGTTATGCAGTTATGTTTCTGTGGCACTAAGCCTGCACTAAAGACTTGCTAACCTGAGCACTTGCACAGGAAAATGCTTCATTGTACAATTGTCCTGAGGTATTGATTTGGAAAATTACTGGTAAAAGCATGAGTGTTTAAACCAAAAACTTAATGGTTTTTCTAGGTATATATGAAAGGAAGAGACCAGACCTCTTGTCTGAAGACTTACAGCTAGGAGAAAAACACTCCCTCACTATGTTCTGGTGGTAATGCCTGTAGTAATGTGTCCTTCTGCTGGTGGTATTGCCACCAGTGACAATCCCACTGCAGTGGGTGTCAGCTTCTCTCTGCAGGGGAAAGGAGCACAAGTAAACCACATACAGAGCATCACAGACTGTCATGGTAATTCAGGGTCAGCTATAGGGCCAGACAAGGTTGTTCAATTGCATCTCAAAAATCTCCAAAAATGGAGGTTGCAGAGCCTTTCTAGGAAATCTGTTCCACAGGTTAGCTGTCCTCCTGAGGAAAATACTTCTCCTGATAACCTGTTTGACCCTCTGTTTTTTCAACATCTTGCTGTGCCTCATCCTGTTACCACATGTGACTCTGAAAAGTTTAGTTTTGCCTTGATGATCTTCCTATAAGCACTGGAGATCTGTTATTAGTTGTCTTCAGAGGAACCCCTTCTCCAGGCTGAAAATGCCAATAATCCCCCCCATTTCACCTGAGCACGTCAGTGCTCCATCCCCAGCCATCCCAGTAACACACCTCTCAACTTGCCTCCTTTTGTTATTTTTCCTGTAGTGCAGGAACCAAAACTGAACACAGTCTCCAGGTACAGCCTAATGAGTGTGAACTATTGGGGAATAATCCTTTCCTCATCCTCCAGCCTCTGCTGCTGCTCATCCAGCTCAGGATGCTGTTGTCCTCTTTGCTGCCAGGACAAACAACTGGCTCATGCCCTGCTTGCCATCCATCACGAGCCCCAAGCACTTTTTCCAAAGAGATGCTCCCGGGCTGTCAGTTCCCAGCCTGTGCTGTTGATGGGAGTTAGCCTGTGCCAGAGGCAGGATTTACTGTTTCTTCCTCCTGAACATCATAAAGTCTTCTTCAGGTCCTTCTTCCAGTCTGCCACAGACTGGCCTTAAACTATCTCATGGTGAAATAAAGTGTCATCTCCAAACATGATGCACATCTCACCTCTTCAAGGTCACTGCTGATGATGATCAGGAAAAGCTGAAATTTTGTTTCAGTTATTACAGCTCAGATAATAATTACTTTTTTTAATCTCATACCATCATGTTACTTTGGACGAGTTTGTTATCTACAGAATAAATAAAGAAGAAATCAGTATAAAACTGATACTAGTTTTTTTCTAGTATATAACAACACTAATTGCTAGAAGAAAGGCATTTTTCATGGAGAATGCTAAAACAATTATGATTCAAAGGAAAATTTAAGTTAATATTTATCTTTTATAGCTATTAGCTTTTCTAAAATATGTCTTATATGCCAAAATATCTTTTCATTTTTGGGCCATATCCTCTCACTTCTTAGCCCATGTAGTCACAGAGATCAGTGATTGTATATAACAAGAGATTTAATTTGATCTGCTTTCTTGATCAAAACAGGAGGAAGGAACAGGAGACACTTTCCTTTTCAGAAATTTATGCTTCCTTTCTGAAAAAAGGTGTTATTTTCTGGTAATTTCATAGGACTGCAGTGGGGTTGTGATTGTGAAATTATAGAGTCCCCTACCAGAATCTGTTTTTTTCAGATTGTGTATGAATGCAGGATCACATTTTCATTAAAGTGCATAAAATCAGAGCATGTAATTCAAGATGCATCTAGATTAGCATTTGGTTGTGATCAGAGGTGTTCTTTTAAAGTGATTTTGGCTGTCATCGTCCTTTATAAAACAGCCCAGCACTTGTGCAACTGACTCACGAGTCCATGGGATTATAAGTATAAATTAACTAAAGTTAATACAAACAGATTTATATCCTTTGTACAAATGATTAGTCTTCAGCACTAGAAAGCTTTTCACTTTTTGCAGCCTTTTAAATGAGTGAGTATTGAAAAAGGCCATCAGCATTCTAGATTTACAGCTGGCAAGTTATAGGTGTTTATTGGCAAATGTTCACCCAGGAAAATCCACTGTCTGAATGAAAAGCTGAATACTACAGAAAAGCAAACATTACCACTGGTAAGGTAAAGATCACCCCTTTGTCTCATTCATTGAGTGAATCAAATCTTTCTTAACCTAAATCAATAGAGGAAATGAACGAATCCCGTTTTAAAAAGGAAAATTAAATAAGACAGACTTATTCCTCTGGAGTTCTTATTCTTATATCAGCTTATATTGTTCTGAGTGAAATTATTCTTTAGAGCATTTGTACAGTCATTTTGGGCATTCTAAGCTTTTCTAGCTGCTTTTGGGGGCTTTTGATTTTCGGTATGAATCTAGGAAAGCTTCCAAATTAAACATTCTTGCTTAGGTCTATACTTCATTGCCCTAATTATGCTATTTAGGAAAAAAACAATCCAGTCTTTTTATATCACTTTGGCATAATTTCTTATTGATTTCCCCCATCACTCAAATAACTTCCTTGATTGGACTTGTGTCTTTAATTTCCTTCTCTACTGCTGTTTTATTTCTTTCCCTTATTCGTTTCTCATGTTATCAGTATGTCTTATATCACATACTTTCTATTTAAAGAAAAGGCTTTCCAATTTTTTTTATCTTCAGATGCTGTTTGCATTTTTAATTTTTTGCTGCATGGAACTTTTCCCATTAGAATAGCTCCACTTATTCCATGCCTTTTTTCTTTCTGACTCCTATCCTTTGGCTCCTGTCACAGCCTTTTTTGTCTCAAGTATACAACTTTGTGACTAAACTGACCACTCAGATAAATATCTTTTTTAGCATTTGCCTTAAGGGGTTTTTTTCCCTTAATTAATTGCTACCTAAATTGGCTTCTTAGATCCAGAAAGTTGGCATGCAGTACCCATTCTACCCACTCAGAATTAAGTCAGCCTGTCTGCACTAAAATTCAACCTTTCAGAAGATTGCGTGCTATATAGATTTTGATTTCTTGCTTTGTGTGCATCTCCCACTCTTTATCTTCTTTACCTCTAACTCAATTCTTTTTTTGCAAACGATATGCAAAAATATATAAGGTTATCTCTACAGGAGGATGTAAAGCTTTCTTATGATGCATTTATTTGCCCAAACCACTGAAAAAGCCAGATTTAGTACTCACAATTCTGTTAAGATAGGCATCTTTTATGGAAGAAATAGCTCCAGAAATAGTCTCTCTTGGCATGAATCTCAACATAAAATTCAACAACATTATATTTCCTAGTATCATCATCTCTGGACAGTGTTTTAAGGAATGATGTTGAGAGATTCCCCTATGAAAAAAATTACATACTACAGTCATCTTGCAATAATATCTAGTGGGATGAACAATAGAATTCTTCTAAGTATTCACGTTTTTTGTATGTCAGAATACATACAGATATCTTTAATTGTGATCATTGTTTTATGGTCAGAAAGTAGAAAATATATTGATGCACATAGGATTATTAATAGGAATTGTAGATGCAAAGCAAGGACTGCCCTCTAAAGGAAACCTGGAAGTGCAAGTCCAAGGTGATTCTGGCAAATGACTAAGGAAGGTGGTCTGATCTCCTCAAAGTGCTCTCACTTAAAAGAGGCCTTATGGCTCCATCGAGGATCTTTGTTTCTGTAAATGAATCAACAAGTTTGTTTGTTTGTTTGTTTTCTCTTGATGTACATTGAGTCTTTCTTTATTTCTTTGCTTACTGAGAACTGAGCAGTCCAGGAAAAAAATGAATTTACACAAACTTTGTCATGAGCTCTAGGATCTTTAGGAAGATAAATGTAATGTTGAACTGCGTAGGCATTAAATCTTAGTTTAGAATTGCTTGAACTCCTTAAGTCTTAATTTCCAGATTTCAGTAATTTGTACAGTGTTGCTAAAATGCCTGTCCCATAATGTTATTGTCAGAGAGAAGACATAGGACCTGCCCTATCCAATGTATCTATGTTTCTATGTGTCATACTTAACCTTCTGTTTCTAAAATGGCTTTTTGTTTTCTTTAGTGCACAAGTAAAGAAAACATCCAACAATCTTCTTCTGGATTTTTATCAGCTAGATTTACCGAAAAAGAAACCAAAAAAACCCAGAAACCAACACCTTTGGAAAAAAAGTTTCATAAAGTCAATTTTGTCATAATTGTTTTTATTCACTACTAAAAAGACCAAAAATCTAAATCCAGACAGTCCTAAGATAGTTCATTTTGTATCTTTTTTTGACTGAGAATGTTTTTCTTATAGCAGCTGTATAGTAGGTGAGATTTTCTCTACTTCAAAAAAACTTAGCATGAAACACAAGAAGGTAGATAGGATATACAGACAGCGTGGGAAGGAGAAGAGGTAAAGGATAACCTTGTGGTCATCTTTCTGAAGTGTGTGAATCTGAAGTGTCTGGCAGATTTGAAATACATAAACAAGAAAGGCATAATTTCAGTCACTTCTTCTTCCTGCCAGCCTATTAATTTAAGAAATTTATTTATTAAAGGTTTTTTGCCCTTTGGTAAGTTATTGCTCTTCATAAGAAAGAAAGATATAGAAATTAATAGAAGTTAGGCATAAGATTTTTTAATTAAATAGAAGACCTGTCAAAATACAGCATACCCTGTCAGCAGCTCTTTTCTGAGTGTTGGCTCAATCACTGCTCTTCCTTTCAAATTATGATAATATACCTGCCATTGTCTCTGTTAATTACCCTTAAAACCAAACCTGAGAATTATACAAGGAAAAAGGTTTAGACAGAATCCTTACATTCAGCAATACTGTACGATTGCAATCATTTTTTTTCTTGGTGCTGATGAAATCATCTGGATATGAAGAGTCCTCCAGTGATTCATAATAGGTGGATTTCTTTCTAGTTGCCAAACCCTTTGGCAGTTGCTTATTGTCACATTCAGGTTTCTGATAATTTATTGATACTAAATTCCCTAGAAAGAATATAATTTTTCTGTGATCTACTGTTATGTTATACTCTACTGAGGAGGGAATTCTGCTTCCATCTTGCATAATCTTTGAAATGAATCCTTGCAGTAACTGTGCAAGTTGGAGGATGGCAATTTAAATGACAGTAAAATGTTTCATATACAACATTCACTGTGAAATGTAGGTCATTGGAACAGGCTCTCCAGGGAAGTGGTCACAGCATCAAGCCTGGCAGAATTCAAGGAGCGGCTGGACGATGCTTTCAGTCACATGGTTCAGTTTCAGGCAGGACTGTGAAATGCAGGGAGTTGGACTCGATCCTTATGGCTCCCTTCCAGCTCACCCTGTTCTGTGAATCTGTTCTTCCTCTTGTCTTATGCCACATGCCTGAAACATGGATCTACACCCTTTACTTTTTTCCCCTATCCTATAATTTCTCCATTCAGGAGGTTTATAAATTTTGCGGTAGGGAATATTTACGGTTCTGCTTCTAAAAGGACAGCCTATAGTTGATATTCTGGGAATACAGTGGATTTAATGTGAAAAAAATCTATATGCCTGAGCAATAAACCACTTCTGATACCTTTCTTTTGATTTTCTTTCTGTGGGAGTAAAGCATAAATATGCAAAGCTTACTGCCACCATTTCCTTCCCTATTTTATCTGTAGTCTTCTACTCTTATCCTTGCATAAGTGTTTTTCTTTTCTAAAAAGCATAGAAATAGTATTGCATTCTTACTTTTTCAATGTATTTTTCCTGTGCTTCCAGAAAACTGACAAACTTTCACAATGAAAAACACCTATTCCTCATCCTGAACTGCCCTTTTTCAATTCTTGTAACTTATAGGTATTCTATATGCCATTTTTAACCTCTCCTTATTTCAATGGTCAATGTTTAATCAATGATGGGAAGATTTGGCTGTGTTGAGTATTTCTGAGGTCTCAACTATGGAGGCTAAGAGATGAATTAGGAAGTTTATTTTGTTAGTTCAATAATGTAGGCAGTTTCTGTAACTGATGTGGTGTTGTTAATTTACTATTAAGTACAATTTTATATTGGTGATTATCCCAGTAGCAGGACATCACAAAGGACTTTTCCAGGTGCCTTCTTGATCCATTTTGATTCTATGTATCAATATTACTATATCAGTCTTGGAAGATGCATGTGCTAAGAAAACTGTTTTTTACCCTGCAGCAGTATTGCTTCTATAATCTTTAGTGCTCTTTGTTTATAGCAATGTTCCAAACATTTTGAAAACTGCAAGGATGTGTCATTTTTGTGTCTGTTTCTGCATTTCAACTCACCTTTCTGATTTCTCCTCTAAGGTAAATAATTACAGTTTAGAAGAAGTTACCCATGAAGAGGCAGTAGCGATACTGAAGAACACATCAGATGTAGTATATCTGAAAGTTGGAAAGCCCACCACCATTTACATGACTGATCCATATGGCCCACCAGATATTACTCACTGTAAGTGACTGCTGCAACTTATTTTATAAGAGATTTCAGTTTGTCAGATGATTGTATTTTTTCATAGCTTGTTCAAAGTAGCCCATTAAAGTTTATGAAACAGCTTGGAAGGCTACAAAAATGAAATGTTCATTGCCACGTAAGTATGCTACACTCAAGAAATATTGCAAATAATATAACTCTGCTGAAGTATTTTTGCAGCAAAAGTAGCAATGTAGAAGATATATGGCTGTGCTTGTTCCAATTAGCCATTCTCCAGGTGATCAGACTGAAATGTAACTCTTGTGACGATTACAGCAATAAGTACATGCAAATGCATTTTGAAATATGATTAGATTTGTAGTCTGGAGTCCTCTGTCCACTGAAAAATTGGAACAAGCAGCAAACCATCTTGTACAAACTTAGAAGAAGCCTGAGGCAAATATATCTCATATTTGAGTAAAATATTCTACTGGAATGTAAAAATCACTGCTCTAGTTACAAAACTACCTATTTTCTGTGGATATCCAATTTGCAGAGTCACAGAATGGTTTGGGTGAAAAGGGACCTTAAAGACCACCTAGTTAAAGTCCCTCTGCCATGGGCAGGGACACCTTCCACTAGACCAAAGTGCTCAGAGCCATCTCCAGCCTTGCCTTGAGCACTTCCAGAGATGGCATATCCATGGCTTCTGTGTTCCAGTGCTTCATTACTCCTGTATTGAAGAATTCATAAGGCACTGGTCCATTTTGCTTTATTCTCAGTCTATCCATTAAGTTTATATATGTTGATCTGGCTTTTTTTTTTTTTTTAAGAGGACCATGGCCTTATTTGTCCTTGCATTCAATGCACACTCTGTTGTAGGAATATTTTTTAAATAATATGGTAAAACTCAGTGAAGTATCCCATAGGAAGGGAAGATGTCCTCATTTTAAAACAAACTGATTTCAATCAGGCTTGCACTCAAAAACATCTAGGCTCATGTCCAGCACTTAGGTAGAAAGATGTGCATCCAAGTGCATCCCCAGGACTCCCTGAGGTGACCATGTACCATGGTTGGTTGCTGGCTGTGGAGTCCTTATCATATATATGTAGCTTTTATGTTGACAGCCTCCTTGGTGGAATGCTTAAGGAGGTGACAGCAATAAGGATCTTCTGCCTCTGCCATCTGTCCCTACTATGCATGTCTTTAGGATTTACTCAGATCCCTGCTGTCTCCTTATCTGAGTGTCCTAGGCTCCAACATAGACTTTATCTCCCAGCAACATCTCCTTAATGGCTTGAATATTTGGTTTAGTTTGGATGTAGGTTTTTCTGGCAAGTTGCATGTAATTATATTCAATATTGATGACTTATTGATGAATTTAACTTTGTCAATATATGCCATAATCTTATACCAGTCTTCCTGGTGTCCATACCTAGGCATTTCCATTTCCTTGTTATTCACAGTAATCTTAAGCTTTCAATTGCCCTCTCTGTAGCACTGGTGCCTGTTAGTCTAAACAGTTCATTACTGAAAACTTCCTTTCTTCATTAGTTGTTCATTAAAAACTGTCTGCTTTGGATTCAACTACCAACAAGGACCAGCTGCACCATCTAGCAACTGGATGGAAATATAATTTTTGACAAGATCTGCAGCAGTCAATCCATAGCCATCTTGATTTTCTGCTAATAATTCTGTGGGCACTTAAGGGAAACTAAGGGTGGGGAAATTTACCAAGGGCAGTAAATGCTAAGGATTAAAATTTTTCTGCACTTTTCAGAGCTACTACTGTGGACTGACAAAGTTGAGGGAAAAGCTAAATATCCCAAATCCCCCTTATTCAGTCTGCTCCATGAAAACAGAAGGGAAGGCTTTGTAACATGCATGTCAGTGGTATGCTCAGCCATGCTGAGGATGCCTATTTAGTTAGCAAATGTTACGACAGATGGCAATCATGTTGTTCAGTAGCAGCCTGGGCTGGATCTTAGCAAAGCCCAGGAAGTGAAAATACTAAATGTCCCTATCCAATCTCCAGCTTTATAATACTTTCAAAATAATAATTTTGTAGTTCTAAAACAGTGTGGTTTATTATGTCAGATTATAGATCAGCAGCATATGAGAAGACAGAAACAATTCCAGCGGGAGAGTAAAGGTTGAAAAGATTTGCAGTAGCCCTTCCCAAGCTGTTGGTGCTTACAGATTCATTTATCCTCAGGGAACCTTTCATTATACCTACATGTTCAGAACATTTCAGAATGCATAATGGCCTTTCCCTGTAGAGAGATTTTGCTTTGAAGCATTCTGTATCTCAGCATCTGAAAAAAAGACTGAAACTTATACTAGAAAGTTTGGCTGTCTTCTTCTCATGAGAAAATTAATCAAAGCTCACTACAGAAGCATGTAACATTGAGTTTTCTATTTATAATTTCTTTTTCTAAATAAATTAACTAGAGAGAGAATGCAACTATTACTGTGTTTCTCCAGTCATAAGTGTCCCAGATAACTTCTGAATAACAAAAAGCACACAAATAGCAAAACTTAAAAACCCAATCTATAGACAATACAGTATTATAACTTTTATCATTAATCATTAATATAGAAGAGATTTGCATCCATTTTCTATTTTAAGTACACAGATTTTCCATGGTCTAAATACCATCTATGTTGATACTGAAATTTCAATTATACTGGGGACTTAGTCACCTTTGATAGATCACATCTTTGAATGTATACATAATTCTTGCCACACATAAAATTCCTGCTCTTATCCTGCATTGAGTTCTTACTATCTTACTCCCATTACTGCGCACTGGAACCAAAAAGAGTGCTTTTAATCTCATTCTTTCCTAATTGCATGTCCTTCTGCAAGTTAGTCCTTAGTGAAGAAAATCTTTCCTGTCTCCCAAAGAGTAGACCTATTCAGACTCCCTCTTCAGGAACTAAAGATCTTCTAAAGAGTTAATTCCTTGTGAATAAGCCAGCATTACTACTACTAGGAGTGTTGTTGTTGTTATTTATTATTATTATTATTATTATTA